>VXBX01003614.1:268610-284705 GCA_013400415.1 Scytalopus superciliaris | reverse complement strand
TTCTCCCCCGCAACAAGGGGGTGGGTGTCCGTGAAGAAGACCGCAAATACATACAGATCTAAAAAAAAAAAAAAAAATCCCCCAAAATACACCAAATATACTTCAAGCTTCATTTGCTCTCACACCAATAAAAACAGATGAAGCTTGAACCATGTTTTTATTTACACGCAGATGTGGGGGAAAGCTGCAGTTTGCCTTAATTTAAAGGTACAGCACCACCTGCTGATAGCATACATCAATGTGTGTAAGCACCACTTTCATATATTCTACTTCATTTCAGTTGATCTTTCTTAGAAGCTTGTACTGTCTACTGATATTCTGGCAGCATCACTAAGGTTAGGATGGCATGTATACACTGAGACAGAATTGTTTTTGCTAAATAAAATTAATTATTTTGATTTGGGTAGGACATAATTTAAGGTAGTGATCAAACTCTTTTTGGCATATGCATGAAATTTAATTTGATCTTCATAATGATTAGCAATACTACACTTTAACTCATGAATGCAAAAATATAGTTCCAAGCTTAGATAAGACCGCACCTAAAGGAGAATTTTTAACATGTGTTTGTATGGAAAGTAACTGAATGCTTCCATAGAAGTTTCTATAGAATTTTCTCTTATGTTCTCCAAAAAATCATGTTTTATTTACTTCTTAAATTTATTTCTTAAATTAATAAATAAGACATCTTGCTATAACACTTCACAATTATACCACTTTATTAAAATTATAATATAAAATATATTAATTTTTCATGGAAATTCATACAAATTTCGGAAGGGTTATATACCTATTATGAAATAAGAATAACATTTCACTTATATACTTTAAGTTAGCATTGTTGAAATGTCAGTCTATTATTTGGGTTGCAAGCTGTATGTGATGGGATGAGTGTTTTATTATATGTTTGCTTAGTGACTTCTATGATGGGACCCTGCCTCATTTTCATACCAGGAAAGAAAAGCAAAACCAATCATAATCAAAAAATGTTCATCTCTATTAATCAAACTTTCCTAAAATGTCTAAATCCACTCTTCAGAGTAGCTTCATGAACTCTTACAAGTAAACCTAAAGAAAGCACAAACTTCCTGCCCCTGTTTAGTGTACTGGAACATCATTTAACTTTTCAAACCTACTAGAAAGATGGCAGCTCAATGCACTGACAAACCAGAAGCTAGCCAAATGACATCTATGCATTAACATTAGATTTCATTATTTTGATTTTTAAAGCTCGGTCTAAAATAGGTAAAATCAGTTAATTTTTCCAGGTTCTCATAAGAAGAAGTGAAATTTCCTCAGTGGAGCACCAAAGTACCAGACAACCTCAGCATTTTCAAGGGCTTCTTGCTGAAGTCTGGAAAATTTCCATTTCTTTTATTGTTGTATTTTAGCTGCATCTTTTTTAGTGCCCTTCTGTTTTGCTAGTCACTTAAGATTTCTACCGTCTTCACTATCAACAAATGTAATAAAACCCATAGGAGTTGCAAGTACTGTATTCTTAGTGCATGTGCTCAATGTGAGAGAGAATTGGCAGGATACAAGCTGACCTGTGCCAACACCATTATTAATTCTTCATGTACTGCTAGCAGCTTCAGGCTACAGAAAAATAATTTACTTAGAAAAGCAATAGGGACTTTTATAAAACCTTACAAGGTGAACAGCCATTTTTAGCTCTAAATACAGACAGACAGTATTTACCAGGGAATAAAGCACATAAATCTCAAAGAAGTGCTTTGTTAGTGTATACTTTCTGGAATTATATTTATTACTATGAGTATTTAAAAATCTGCTTCTTAGGAAACTGCCAGCTTTTATTGCCTGTTGTGCTAAGCATCCAGATGTTGTCCTCCCCGGAAACTGATGTTGGCACTAAAGAACTTCCTGGACTTTGCAACCAAATAGAATTTCAGAACCTATGGAGATACAAGCTGTACAATAATTTTAAGTTTGCACCTTTCCTTGTGGTTTAGAAATAAGACAGCTGTGAATGAGACATTCTCATAAAGTGAAACAACAACTAAGCCAGAAGTAATCACTGGAAATCCACACAGAATTCAACAAATAATTTTGGCTGAGTAAAATTGGTATGAATATAATATTATCAAATATCATTGCTTCAGATATTCAGAACAAAATATTTCAGCTCAAAGTGTTTTCTTTTCCAAATAACTATTGAGTTGGTTTTGGTTTTCTTTCCAATCATTTCACTATGAAGCACAACATTTTGTTTCATATTGAAAGCAACTGATACTTGTATTAATCCCAAATAACTCTGGATTTCTATAGTTCAGATACAAAACAAGATTATACTATTCATATATGTTTGGTCATAATCAGAATTCTCTAGACACATATATTCAAAATGTCTGTTTATCTAGTGACACTGGATTGTATGATTATGATACTAAGTTTAAATCTGTAAATGCACATTAAATGATGACATTTTGAAATAAAATACAGGCTGGCCCAGAAATTAGTCTCTGTGGGAACAAAGACAATAAAAAAAAAAAAAAAGCAGCTTCAATGAGGAACTATAAAACCTAAGTTATTCTGAGATTCATATTGAAAAACAATGTTTTGTTTCTGGTCAATAAGTCACTAAGCAGATAATGCTATGGCTTAATCAAGATTACTTATATCTGGGTTTAAATTATTAACTGCAGCCAGCAACAGTTTTCCTGAGGCCATGAGCACACTGATAGGGCTGGACTCATCAGGTTACCAGAAAAATGTATAAAGACATATTTTTTTCTCTAGATTACATGATGAGGGAAAAAACCATGAGTTTCCACCTTATCGCATTCCAGACTCTTCCCCATCTAAAAGAAATATATTTATGGAAAATTTCATGGTCAGGGTATGTCTTAAAAATCAGGAAGATTTATTTGTGATTTTACACTGGATAAATTTTGCTGTTTTCTGGTTGTCTTGGGTCTATACATCAAGAAACACTGGCAATGTCTCAAATACGAAAGTGACATAACATGGTAGAAAAGGTGTATGAGGTGGGGTGGCAGGGAAGGGTGGGGGGGAACGACAACATGCTTTCTTAAGGTTTTTAACTTATTTTCCAGTGACAAACATTTGGAACCCTTCTAAACTTTGGATGCAACACAAAATACAAACTTTCCAGGAATAATTTTCAGCATTTTGGCAACTGTTTGAAAACAAATAAGAAAAGCTAAAACTTCTTTCTGTCTGCAAACAAGAAATTTTTTACAAGATGCAGGTCAGGATTCAGCCTCCCTAGTTAAATCCCTGTGCTTGTATAATTGGTACTTCTCTCAGTACTGAGTTGTTAATTCAATCTCAGTAGTAACCAACTCCTCAGCATGGATTTTTAGTATAGATGGTTTCATTTACCAAATTCTCTTTGTGCTTGTTTGCCTGTTGGAACTCTAAAGTCCTCCCCACTTTTGATCACATTTTCTTTTTTTCTTTTACTATCTGATAGAAGGGAAAAAACATCCAGATATTCCATCCTTCTTGCTACATAGTGATTCTTAGAACTCTTTCTTGAATAAAAATAGTCTTAGAGTTGCTGTTGTGTTTAAGCAAACAAGACTAGTACCATAACCACCCTCATGCTAGTCACAGCTTCAGTGTCTGCATCATTATTAAAAAAAACAACCAACCATCCAAACAAAAAAGGTATGTGCAGTACAGCAACAATAATTCTATTGGATCATAAAGTCATCTTTCATTTTTTCTGCTGCTATTTTTGGGTCTTTCTTAGATTTTTTTTTTTTTTTTCTTTTTAAATTTGCATCTACGGAAAGACAACTGTGACTCTGGAATATCAGTTGCTTCACAACTGAGGAAACTCTTCCATGAAGATTGTCTACAGCATTGGTTTTCTTCTGAAAACAAGCAAACAATGTCCCTCCCAAAAAACCCAAACAAACAAACAAACTACAGACAAGAAAAACTGTAAAGTGCAACACAGTATATATTTTTCAGTCCTCAGCAATTTAAAAGAGCCAGGACTGTCTTTGTATAAATTTTAAAACTGTTATCATCTCAAGTATGAGAAGAACATGGAACAAATGATTATGAAGGAAGAAATAAAATAAGCAGACACCTGATTATGTGAGGTGTATACTTAAAATTCTTGCATCCTTCTCTGGGTAACTTTATTATCTCTAATCAAATCTTTTTTGGTCTTCTGGAAGCTGTGATTCTGGGCCTTTTTCAAAAGACATATTCTTCCCTTAGCATTTGTACATATATACAGCAGCTCTGAACAAATATAAATTACACTTGGAATAACACTTTGAAAGCTGGACCTTCAAAACAGCAAGAGAAGTAAGTGACAGTGACTTGTTGGCAAATACATTTCAAAGCATACAACTGGACTGCAAGAGTTCATGTTAACTTGTCAAAAATACATTAATTTTTTTTTTCCTAAACTCAGCAATTTTATCAGTCTTCAGACATTAAAAACTGCTCACAGAGCAACTGCATTTTATTAATCCTATTTTTCTGCTGGGTAAGCAAACTCCTAAGAACCATCATTCTTGGAAATTGCCTGTTGGTTTGATTCACCTTCACTTCAGAGCCAGATTTGACTAGGAATGTTCCTTTGAGAGTGAACTTCGACTCTGTTTTGGTTTTGGTTTTTTTGGTGGGCTATTTGTTTGGTTTTGGTTTGGTATTTTGTTAGGTTGTTCTGGGTTTTGTTGATTGATAGGAGACGTGGTACAACTAAGAAATGCTGTGACTTTTTTGCTCCTCTATGGGCAAAACAGTCTTTGCTGACAACCTCATGGCCCACACTATACTAATTTAAGGGGGTCTATTCTGGTCCCAGGAAGGAGTGACCACCTGAGGCATGTTTCCAAACTTTATCCTGTCTCTTTCACATGAAAAAGCTGCCCTCATGAGTTCATGAGAGGCTGCCGTGGAGTATAAGCAAAAGCCCGGTAAAGTGGGTACTATAAGAATATTCACTGCAAATGAACACCCTGAGTCCAAACCAAAACAGTGATAGACCAACACCTAAAGACTTTTGTAGAACAGCAACTGGATTAAGAACAAATACAAATAGCTTGCACCCAAGCTTTGCCCACCATATTTGTGTTTGCTACATTTCAGATTTCAAGTTTCGTAAAATAAGAAGGTTATGATGCAGTTTGATTTTCATTTTATTTACATAATGTAGTCCTATATAATAAACATGTAACTCACTCCTACATAATAAGTATAGATGAGATACTTAAAAAGTCTTAAAATTCAATTGTGTGTAAAGACAGAAAATACTAAAACAATATCATGCACCACGAGAAAAAGGGAAAAAATGAGGGTAGCTACTGTATCTAATACATAATTTTGATTTGATCATTTTTTTTTTTTTAACAAGGATAGAGTGCACAAAAGTTGTAGGAATTAGGTTTATAGACTTGACATGCATGGATATTTTATTCTCCTGTTCTGCTTTGAATCAAGAGGCTCNGGTAATAAATATTCTCCACCCTGGAGCGGTATAAAACTTCTATAAAAATAGAAACAACATTCTTGGTTACAGCAGGTTGCACTTGGAGCAGTTGCTCCCAACTATGGTTTTTTTTTTCCTGTTTTTTTTTTTTTGCTTGGTTTTTTGTGGGGTTTTTTGAGTTTTTTGTTTGTTTGTTTGTTTGATGTGGTTTTTTTTTAGCTATCTGTAATGAATCTGATTCTTAAAGATGCAGCTCCTACAGGCAAATAGTTACATCAGTCACACAGCACTTTATGAATTTTTTTTATTTTTAAATGGAACAAAAAATTTTGCTAGAAACAGAAAATATTAAGGCAAACAAGATTGTATTATATGTCTAATCTCATGAAGGTTAGATCCATTCATATATTCTTTGGAAAATAACAATCTTTGCTGAGGACTGACAGTGGCACAGTGTAGGAAATATATCCTACTATCAAATCATCCTTCTGTGGCTTGTGGAAAAAAAACACCAGTTATTTCAGAAAAGCCTAGTTAGTTCAGCATACTTCCTACCATGCTTGTATGTTCATCACAGCAGTACAAGCAAAGTTGATACAAAGGGAAATCTTGCCTTCTGGTATTTTCAGAAATGAGATCAAGTCACATGATAACTTCTAATAAATGATGCCTTCAGATTACAGCTGGTGCTTTAGTTTTCTACAGTAGTAAAAAAGACAGTGTTCTAATAGTAATTATTGAGCAAATCCTTCAGAGAAAGAACAGATTTGCTCTTATGGCTTACCCACAGACAACTTGTTTATTTTTCAACCAGTCTTACTTATGTCTGTATTGCCCACCTAAATAAAAGTGAACACTTCATTTCTTCCATTCTTTGAAATTTCTTAAAATTTTGAAATACCATCTCTGTTTGGGAATAGTTCAGCAAAAAGGAACCTAAACTATTGAACATTAATTTAGATACCAGTGTAATTTTGTAATAATATTCCTCTTCTGTAGGCTTCCTTCACACAAATTCCTTTCCTAAAATTTGTATATTGTCTTAATAATAAATCACAGATCATAGAATCATAGAATGCTTTGGGTTAGAAGGGACTTTAAAAGTCAAGTAGTCCAATGCCTATACAATGAGCAGGAACATCTTTCACTAGATCAGGTTGCTCAGAGCCCCTGTTCAAACTTAATGGAATGATTTGCTCGCATGGGATTATCATAAACTCATGTTACCATGTTTGATGTAATTTATTTGTAATTGCTAATAGGCATTTAAGATAGCTGAAGCAGGACCTGTTTTTGTTTCTTTTTCCTTTGGTTGGTGGTTTTTTCCCTCTATGTACATAGCAAATATCTGTAAATGAATAATTCAAATCTCAAACTTGTGCAAATGTCTAAATTTTCAAGAAACATGATATAAAATATTTTTTCATGCAAATAAAAAGCCTTTTACAGAGTTCTGTTTAAAATTCCTTTTTAATATGAACCTTTAGAGAATGTTTAAAAATGCATTTTCTGAGATTTTTCTGTCCTCTGTTGACTCTTAAACAAAGTAAATATTTAATGAAGATACCAGGAGAGAAAGCCACCTGGGCACCATAGGCTATTACATTTCATGAAATGTTAAGTGGCAATATTTAAATAAGGGAAAAAAAGTTTTATTTCTACCATGGGATATTAACTTTCCATCTTTCTTACATTTGGTCATGTTTCCAAGCTACACTTGCTCTTCAAAACTTGAATGTCATTGCAGTAGAAAGTTAAGAAACACTGTGACACTGATTCAGTTTGAGTATCTCTAAATTCTCAAATGCATTAAAGATCTATTACTTCTTATCAGCTCAGCCTCAGTATCAGCTATCAGCCACTTATAAAGAATAAAACAGCAATATGGATTAGATGTCAGTTGGCAAAATTGTAAAGTTAACAGCAACTTTCTGTGTGTGAAATAATTCATTCTTTCAAATGAATGATTCTTAGTGCTTGAGAGATCAGACGTTTTAGGAAATAGATACTGACTGATGAAGTATGGACTTTAAGGAAATAGTTTCATTGAATATACTTCTGAAACAAAGACATTAGCATAAAAAAATTTTTTGACGCTCCTGACAACCACTAAATATCCTCCCTAAGCTACAAACACTTGGAATGGTGTAAAGCAGATCAGCTTTTTTTATCTCTTGCAAGTTATTAAAGGAACTTGTGCATAGAAACTGAATGTCTTCTTGCCTCGAAGTAAGACTCGGAGGAAGACACAAAGAATACTAAGAAAATACACTCCACATGGATCTTTCTGGTCTCCAAAATAGTGTATACTCTTTTTGACCAGTATTAAGTGGCTTTGTCATTAATAATTTTATTTCTCTTTCTTTCTAGACAAGCTGAAGTTCTGAAAAAACTGCTGTCTTCTTCTTCTTCTTGATATCATGTTTCTAATTCTTTCCAGAATGCGGAATTACTGAATTTTTATATTCTAATTCTTTTTCCACTATTAAATTTTCCAAAAATTACAGATGTATTAAAAGTATTAATTTATGTACTTAGGCTAAAATTGTATTGCCATTCAGACCTGAGGTAAATAGGTTCTCCTGTAAGGCTTTATTTAAATAATTTAATACTATTGTGACACTTAAAATGACACATTAAAATCAGTATATAAGAGCTGACAAATTTATTTGCTAAAGAGAGTATTCTCACCACTCTTTGAGCAATGTTACAGTACTAACTAGGTAGAGTCTAAAATCTTGATTATTGTCCCTCTAAGACATACCTAGAAGAAGCAAAAAACTCCTAACAATATCACAAGTTCTCCTTTGAAATGAACTTAAAGATAGGTTTATTTTCAATCTATTTTGGCTAAAATTACTATTCTAATATGTGCCTCATCTAACAACACATGTGTTTTTCCATCCAACTGTGCTTTCACTAGAACATATTTGTGTCTAGACCCAAAGTCTTATGAGGAGTGGCTAAGGGAGCTGGGGTTGTTTAGCCTGGAGGAAAGGAGGCTCAGGACCTTGCTTTCCACAACTACTTGAAAGGAGGTTGTAGTGAGGGGAGAAGTCAATCTTTTGTCCCAGATACAAGTGACAGAGGAAGAGAAAATGGCCTCAAGTTGCATCAGGAGAGGTTTAAATTAGATATTAGGAAAAATTTTTTCATGGAAATAGTTATCAGGCATAGGACCACACTGCCCAGGGAAGTGGTTTTGTCACCATTCCTGGAAGTGTTCAAAAGGTGTGTGGATGTGACACCTGGGGACATAGTTTAGTGGTGAACATGGCAGTGCTGGGCTAATGGTTGGACTTAATGATCTCAGAGGTCTTCCAATCTTAGTGATTCTATGACTCTAAGTATGTCATTTACAACATATATATTGACATTGATGTAACAAAAATGTATCNAGTAGGACTGTAGTGATGGAACTTAAGGGAAACAAAAAATAATGCACATAAGGAAAAAGTGCACAACTGCTGGGTGCATCTACCTGAAGTGAGGAAAGACCAGCATTGCAGTGAAAAAGAAAAGTCCTTAAAAAGTAGAAAGAAAACCCCACTGCTGAAGGAAATAAAAAAATCAAAAAGGCGAGCATTCATGAAAGAGATTGCAAGGATCTTTTATGCTCATAAATCAACAGTCTTTGATAAAAAAACAAATAGGTGGACTTTGAGTGGAAAAAAGTTAAAATGTTCATTCAAAGGAGAATATTAAAAAAAAATATATTGAATCAAGTGCTTCAGGCAACTTTCTCACTAGAACTTACCAATCTTACTCATGACACAGTATGTGATGCCATGACATTGCTATCTTCCTAAAAATTTTTGCAATTAGCTAGAATGACACTTCCAAATGTCAAACTAAAATTGGGAGAGATGCAAACTAATGGTACGCTTGCAGGAGGAAAGAAACAAGGGGATAAAATTGTGCCTGTACCCTGAGAATCTAATTTTTTCTCTAAGAACTTTTGTCTTCCATTTTCCTCTCAACTCACTTCTGAATATATAACTGGAATGTTTCTAAGTTGGCAAAACTTAAGAAATCAGGCTTACTGTTCTAATGCATTACTGAAATACAAATTTTCAACTCATTAAAACACTCATAATCTTCTGAAAGCCCTCAATTGTCTTTTCAGTTACTCAACAACAAACATTACAGTTTCTGATCTGAGTATAAAGGCAGTTCTTCAAAAATCCTTTGTTTTCAGGAAGTCAATACATGTCTACCCTGCTGGAGGTGGGTAGGTGATAAGGGAAAATTTCTCTCTATATTTTTATTTAAATAAATAGGTTTTATGTGTCTGCAGCAGATTGAAACATCCTATGTGTCTGTCTTCAACAGGAATATTGTATTGAAAGAAAGTATAACTTCTCAGCTTTATTCTTAGCCCAAGTTCTGTCAGCAGCTAGGATTTAGTTTAGAGAATTTTTTATAAGAAATTATTTCCTTAATTTCTTTCACCACACAGCTTTTTAATTAGATCTTATGTTAGTAAACATACTTAATCTCTCACTTCAGGGTGATAATGGCTGTGCTACGCTGAAATTAAAATGTCTCAAAAGTTGTTTTGACTTGTTGGTTTGGTTTTTTTGAACAGTCTTCAGCCTGGAAACCCTTTGGCAATGCCTTCAGAAACATGGAGTCCTTCCTGATTTTATTTATTTTTCTTCTGTTTATTTTCCTTCAGTTTAAAAAATATGCAAACTTACTAAATTCCTCTCAGTACATGAGAAGTTTAAAAAATACAGTTGTTAATAGCAGTCCTTGAATCCTGACAGAAAAGTCAATTTGCAGGACTTGACTAACAAAAATAGGTATTCCAAACAAAAATTACTTCAAACTTTCCTTCTTTACTTGTTCATACACCACACTGCGAAATAATATATTGTATGTATGAACAACCCAGAGTGGCAGTAGAATCAGGGTCTACCAAAATAAGCAGGAAAAAATTTCATGTTGAATGATTTATTATTTAAAAAGTCTTCTTTACCTCTGATATCAATTTAATACAAAAACACTAAGTAGTACTTACACCTGTCTTTATTATATTCTTTATGAATTTCTAGTGGAAATCTTAAGCATTCATTTTTATAGCAAAAGCTGCCTTTTATTCCATTTATAAATCCATTAATTTAAAAACTGTCTAAAGCTCTTAATGGTTAGTCATAGCTAGCTGAACATGAGAAAAAAAAAAAAAAACGCAAAAAACAACTCACCAGCACCCTTGGCTGTGAGTCATGTGGATTTTTACTTATCAGTAAACTATCAGGAGAGCACATGGTCCTGTTCAGAGACCACTAATCAGTCCATTAAGCTTGATGCTGTACAAACAGAGACTGAAACTGGTCTTAAAGGAAATTTAAACAAGGAATTGTTGTACTAGAGGAAAGCACACTGAAATAATTTAGTCTATCAGCAACTTCATATAGCCAACACTTAACAGGAAAAAGTTAAGGAGAAAAAAAGAATTTGAAACTGCTCATGTATTTGTAAACAGTCTGATGGGCAGCAGTAGAAAAAGCCTAGGTTTGCTTATCTGAGGAGCATGCTGGAAGCTGCCAGAACCAGAGTGGTGGACTGCACCAATATTTGTGATAATTAACTGCAGATAACAGAAAGGGTGGAAGATGGAGTAAGTGGCCTCCAAGAGGGGGTGATAAGCTTGTACTACTTTACAATAAAAAGAAAGGGAGGGAGCCAGAGGATGGATGGACGGAGAAGAATAAAGTGATTAATTTAACTGGTTATAAAATTATGTTATCAGCACTCAATGGATAGACATGAAGTAAGATTGTATTTGTGTACATGAAAGATGGTCTTGTAAAAGTGATTGATACATAAGATGACATCTTGGTGTATTAGGCTCAGTATCATTTTCTCTATAAACAATGAATAACCACCAAATATCCAAACTTTCTGTATTTGTTATGGTTGAGAGGGCGTTAACATTCACCATAATGCTGATTGTATTGGTAGGTAGAAAGATGTTGATAATACACCTGTGCTTTGGCTAATGTTGTGCAGTGTTTGCACAGCATAAGGGTTGACTCTTCAATCCCTTCTCCAAGACAAATAGGTTGCAGATCAGCAGGGACTTGCAAAGGGACATAGGCAGGACAACTGACCCAAACTGACCAAAGGGATATTCCAAGCCACATGATGTCATGTTCATCAATAAAAGCTAAAAGAACGGAGGAAGGGATGGAGGAGGCATATGTTATAGAGACACTGGTCTTCCAGAGTAACTGTTATACACACTTGACCCCTGCTTCTCAGGAAGGGGCTGGACACTGCCTGCTGATGGCAAATAAGAGAACAAATCATTTTGCTCTGCTCTGCTTTGTTTTGTTTTGCTTCTGTGTGTGGCCTTTGCCTCCGTTCATTACACTGCCTTTACCCTGATCCATGAGGTTTTTATTTTATTTTCTGCTCCAATTCTGTTGAGGAAGGGGAGTGAAATAGAAGCTGAGTGGGCACAGGGCAGTCAGCTGAGGCTTTATTTTTCATTGCTCTTTTTTTCTTATTACTATTTTTGTAGGAAAAATTGTCTTACATCAATAATCATAACTTTAAGAATCAGTCTTCTAATCTTTCTTCTCACCTATGATTTTTTTTTTAGAGATGTCTCAATTTGCTCCACTAGCATCTTCATAAGTAGCATAATTTTCCTTCTTGGATTCCTCAGTGGGATCATTCTGAAATGATGATTCCTTGAAGACCAAATCTTGAAGAGGAAATGTTACTGTAGCTGTGCCACTGCATATGATTAGAAAACCCTGTAGTGAAAGAGCAGAACAACATAGATCCCTTTCCCCAAAAGCTATCCAGGGAACTAGTTGGTCTACTTGACTAGGCATTCTTAAACTAGAGAATGATGGCATATCTGCTGAGTCAAGAGGTCCCATACTTGACCCAAACACGACCAGGAATGAGCCAGAGCTCCCAAATTCTACCAGATAAGGGAATACAGCACTGTAGGAAACAGAGTTTACTAAATTCAAGTCTAAATGCTGACACTCCTTCTGGAAAATTCAGGACATAAATTAGCAGGTAAAACCTACAATGAATAAAAATTTATACATGATTCTTTCCTTTGCTGAATTTTAATCTTTTTTATTATGAATCATTCAAAAGTCAAAGGAAGAAATGACAGAGGAAGATTGCTAGATTCATAGAAATTTCCAAGAGAAAAAGACAATGTTGAATGAAAAATGAGAGGAAGGCTTTCCTACTTTTAAGGTGCATTTTTGCTATAGTAGGACAATCACATATTTTTATTATAGAAAAATGCATTAATGAAAAATATATATGGCAGATTTTCAAGTCTTTCACACAAAAAACTATTCATTTCAAAAATACAAAAATAAAAACTCATTATGTCAGGTTCTTAGAACCTGCCATATCTTGTATGGTGCATGTCAAATAGGATTACAGTACACACTACAAATATATCAAGGCAACTCAATGAACTATCATGTTATAGTCTCCCAAATAATCTCATTGAAGCTACACTTAAAGTATTTGACTGGGGAAAATACAACTGAAAAAGATTGGATTACACTGGTGAATTATCATAAAAGTATGCAATTTCTTATTTATTCATTATAAAGGTATATACACATTTAACAGAGAATAAGAACTGTGAGACAGTTTAGAAGACTGCATTACATAAATTGTCATTCTTTCAACCTATTCAGGACAAATCTTGGAACAATACAGGGTAGTAAACCTTCACTGCTTAGCAAATCACCTGAGTTATTGAACAGAACTAGTTTGTGTCTTGATTTAAGAAAAAAACCTTCAAATTTGAAATCCTGTATAGAGTCATGACAGTCTTTTATTATGCCCATACTTGATTTTTGAATAAAAGAGTTATTGAAACATTCATACATGTAACCTCAGGCTGCATATCTTATGAAGTTATCCAGAGAAAATATTTGACAATTTCTTCTTCTCTCTGATACTCTTTGTTATTCTGGTTGCAGATTGTCTGTGCCCAAACCAAGCATTTAGCTCGCCTTTGCCCTACTGCTGCAATTATATTTAAAGGCAGAAATTTAAACATCTCAAACTGGGTATGCAGTACACCAATTGATTGCATATAATAATATATATTACAGAGCCAATCATTCTTATATTACCAGAAGCATTATCTTTTAAACATAAGAGCTGGTTTCTCTAAAAGGACTATAAATCTACCAGCACAACATTTAAAAAAGCATTAAAGTTTTTTGTCAATAAAGTTCTTAAAATACTGTGTGTTCAAGAAATCATTAGATGTGATACATAACCTATGGGTGAGAATAGATATATGTAATCTTTCCAGAAATAATTCCAATACTGTAACTACTCTAACTATGAACTGATGAACTGCAGGGGAGTAAGGACAGTTGATCAAGAAGTAAGCAAACAGCAACATCCTTCACAGTTCTTTCTGAAAATGTACTTGTGAGGACAAATTTATCAACAAGTATGTGTCAGATGCTTGGATACTATAATCATACATGTTATAAAAGGAAAAAAATTATTTCTTCAAAGGGTATTTGGTGCTTTCAGAGAAACTCCTTTCAATTTCATTATTTTTCCAGCCTTTATTTTGATTCAAATTAGTGTGACTTGATCTCCTGGTTTTAGGATTTAGTTTTATCTTCTACCGACATCATACCCATCATGATAAAAAAGAAATTTGCATAATAATTGAAAAGTGTGCTGTTAAAACACACTTTTGGAAGTGTTTTGGAACACTTTTGGAAGTGGACTTTTTGGAAGTGGACTTTTAATACACTTTATGTGGGAAATCTAATGGCCTTATATATTAAAAAAAAAGGAAACAACTGTTTATAATAAAATAAAAGTAGTATCTCTGAAGCTTTTAGTTTCTTTTAGAAGGTAATATATTTGCATTAACACAAGTCATGATTGACAACTGATATGTTGTATTTGGTTTTGAGGTTTGAATTAGAATAAAAAATTGTTTTGCACTACAGAAATTATGTCAGATCAGATGATTTGCCTTTCTTTTTTTTTCTTCTTGTTCATGTTGCACAGCTTTATGTCATGTTATAATATATCACAAGCTGTGGCTGACAAATAAGATAAAATACTATGCCAGTTCAGCAGCCGCAGAGCACTTTAAGCCAAGAGCATCAATTACAATGTAAATGTACTGCAATGACAAGCACAATTACAATAAAAACATGTGGGATGCACTAAATAAATAAGTAGTTACTTTGATAATAATCAAGAATTTTGGTAAATATGTATACTATTGCCTTTTTATACATTAGAATGGGTTTATATTTTCCCTTTTGATCCAAATACTGGCACCTGTTACAAAGATTAGAAAATTTGGATATACATTTCTGTAGTGTTCTCTTTCTCAATTTCTGTTCATGTAGTGAAATATTTCTTTAGGTTATGGTGTTTTGTTCATAGAATCATTGATATCAAAAGCTTACATGTTGAAAACTACTTGTGAAGATCATCTAGACCAGCCTCCTGCTCTAAACAGGTCCAGTGAGACCAGAAGTCTTAGGACTTTTTTCTGTACTGTTTTGAATATCTCCATGATAGAGATCCAATGGCCTCTATGGTCAAACTGTGCCACTGTCAGACCACACTCAGGGTGAATTTTGTTTTTCCTTAATTTCTAACTAAGCTTTACTAAACTCCAAGTTAATTTTTCTGCCTTTTGTCCTACTACTGTGCATGTTCTACAGAAGGCTGGCTCTGTTTCTTCTGTATCCTCCCATCAGGTACCTCTCTTCAGAAATAAGGTCTCTCCTCAGCCTTCTATTACCATGTCACTGATCATCTTGTGCTGTGGAGCCCAAAAGTAGATGTGGTACTCCAGATGCAGTTTTATAAATGCCAGAGGGGAAGAATCACTTCCCTTGACTTTCTGGAATACTTGCTGATACAGCCTAAGATGCAGGTTGTGCAGAAAGCACAACCAAAGAGGCACCCTCATCTCTAAATCATGTTATCTGCTTAGGTGAAAGAAGTAAAGCTTACAATAGTTTTTAATTCCTGTGGGACTACAGTCCTCTCCCAGAGTAGCTCATTGTCCTACACAAAGGAATGTTGGCATGGCTAGTCTGTGTTGATAAAACTCTTACCCAGTCTAGTTTCAGACCACTCATGCAGCAAGGTAACCCCTGCTATAACAGCACCAGAATGAGATCAGCAATAAATGATGCAGAAGCTTCACAACTAGTAAGTATTTACAACAAAACAACAATAAGATTTTGCTTTCTTTCACATTCTGCCTTGTTACTCATCACCATAATGCACTTCTACCAGCACACAGTATATCCACTTAGGAAAATGAATTCTGCAAAATGGTGACTTAGCATAGCTTTGGGCCAAAGGTCCATGACCATAGCATGATAACTGCAGAAATAAAGTCACTGCTGACACGTCACAATAGCAGCGAGTGACTGAGGGGGACATGGACAACACAGAAATTCTTGGGTGTCTTAGTTTGGAGGAAACTAAGCTATTTGGGGCTAGGAGGGGGTCCAAGACCCAAACCGAATAACCACGAATAGCCAACTGCGAGTTTCTAAATTTAAAATGAACTTTACTTGGGAAGAAGGTATTGGGAGCAAAAAGAATAACAGTTGTGAAACCTCATATAATATACATATATGATACACACACACACACAC
>VXBX01003614.1:238934-268561 GCA_013400415.1 Scytalopus superciliaris | reverse complement strand
GTCCCATGCTTTTCAAATGTCCGTTCCGGTGAAAAGAAAAAAGGAAAAATTCACAATGGAAATCAAAACCATAACATTGGGCTAGTTTTATGTCACTAGTTTGTGTTGCTATAGGAAAGCATCTGATAAATTATTGGTTGTACGATTATGAATATTGACAAACACAGGAATGAAGAAGTATGACCTATGAGTTTCTCACAAGGTATCACAAAACAGTCTTCAGATAAAGATAGGCAAAAAAAGATTATTGCATTGAAAAGTGTGATGGGTTGGGGAATCAGAAAATATTTTTTTTACATTATTACTACACTGAAACTTGCTAAGAAGAGGACCTAACTGTTGTGTAGTCCTGTTTCACCAAATATCCTTGAGGGACACCGTAAGACATCTAGATGCATATTCTAACAAAAAAGAAGAATTTAAGAAGATTTTTTTTACGTAAATGGACCTATAAATCCACAACTCTGTGGTTGGTTGCTTACAAACTCTCTTCCTTCACATTTTTCCTACTGTGGCTTCGCTCTTCTACTCACATAATGTTCTGTACCTTAATATCCTCATCTTCCAAGCAAAAGTAAATAAAATTAATGGTGATAGAATAATTGCAGTATCTGCTGTGACTCTGCTATCTCACTTTTCATTGAATCTACCTCCTTGAAGTATACGGGGGAGTTTTTTGGGTTTGTTTGGTTTTGGTGTTTTTTTGTTTGCTTGTTTGTTTGTTTTGTTTTGCTTTTTAAGAAAGGAACAATCTTAATCTTGCAAAAGAGTAATCAGCATCCACTAGATAATTTTAAAATTTCTGTTTCAGTTTACTGTGGAAAGAGGACATGCTTATACAGAGGTTAATAATTTTTTAGTGCACTAGCTGGAAGTATATTTTCCTTGCAATATAGGCTATGTGATATGTGGTTTGTGGAATGAATTTGATTAAGTATTATATGTTGGTTTTACTTCAAGCATGAAAAATTTTTCTTTTTATTTTGTCAGCAGTCTTTATCTGAGTAATTGTGTAAGTTCTAAAGCATGCAATTTTAGATAAGTTGAAAGGACAGACCTGTTTTTGTGCTTTGAGGTTTAAAAATAAAACACTATTTTTGTGAATATTTATGCCTCTAGCTGACAGCTCAGCATTCTCTGACCCATGCTCCCTTGCCCTGAAATACGGTTTCTAGTCCGTGGTGACAAGTTCACTAACTGCAACGATTACAGAACACCTATTTAAGTATTCCCCACTGATTCCTCTCAAAATTATGTTCTAGGATTTTTGCAGTATTCAATTGTCATGTAAGACACCTGGAAGTCAAGATTCTGACAATAAAAGTAGTTAGGAATAGTTTTCTATATATAGAGCTCCATAGTTACTTAGAAATATCTAGAAAAAGTTATTTAAAAATAAAATTATGAAGCTTAAATTAAAGAAGCTATAATAAAGCCATATGCTAAACTGAAACTCTTAAAATGATGATAGAAATTTCTACTGGTATCCAGAACCACTCACAGTGTATTTCAACGAGCCAATTAAAATTTTAAATAATCAAAACTGACACTGCAAGTTGCATTTCTATTATGCCTGTCGGAGGCTCTTAAATGTGATCAAGAGGGCAATTCAAATTTATAGAAGACAGTTTTCACTAGATTCTTCAGAAACTGTATCTTATTTGAACTTTCTGACAGTACAGAGGAGAACAAGTCTGAATAAAAGAAAACCTTACTAACTTGGGCATAGTCTGATTCTGCCAGTCGGTGGTCAGCATACTAATAATTTCCACAGTTAATAGGTTACTTTCTAAGATGGTGATTTTTACATGACTCTCACAGAAGGTTAATACTGATGTGATCAATATGTTAGCTATTACTTAATCAGATCAAGATCTATTACAATGCTTCTAGGCAATACAAAGTCAATGTAATGTCAGTGGAATTTTGCTAGTTATTGGAAATGTCTTAATTCAATTTAATGGAAAATTAACAGTTGAAGAACAAGGAAATCTCTTGCAGTCACACCATCAACAGTTATGTTCCCCATCCCACCCTGATGACTTTTTAGAGAAAATTCATTGCAATCATTCTACCTAGCATATCAGTTTAATTTGGGGAAGGAAAATGTAATATAGTGATTTCAACTTTTGTCAAATCATACCAAATTTCAGAGGAGAAATGCTATGATTAACAGCTGAAATAAGACAAGACTCTTCAGCAACTGTAATGAAATAATTTCAAACTGGGTAAATGGAAATTCTGGAAGGGTTAGATCATGACCACCTACTCATGGCACCCCAACCCAAGAAACCCACTGACTGCAAAGAAGAAAAAGACTGAACATGCAGATAATTAGCATTAGAAGTGAGGAAATCATTTAACCAATAGAATAAGAGAACTGTGTAGCCAATGAGCATTAATTCCTTTGTTTGCTAAAATGTATAAATAGTTAAAAGTTTTTAATGACCTTGGGACCTTGACCAGAGAGAAGTCCAGGATGAAGAAGGACCCATGGGACACTGCTGGATCCACAGATGATGACTATCTTCCCCTTGATCTCTCTCTCTCCTGTCTTTTCTGTTTCTTTCTATTCCTCTACCTCACATTCATGGTTAAATAAAGTCTACTATTGACTTTGGCATATGGTCTCATTTGCACCTTAATTCAGGCAGAGGCATCTCTCATTAATAGGATCTTAACACATGCCTTGATAGGAAATAGATCATCCTACAAATACGCAAGTGGATATAGTGATAGGACAAGGGGCTGTGGTTTCAAACTGAAAGAAAGTAGGTTTAAACTAGATATTAGGAAGAAATTATTTGCTGACAGGGCAACAGAAGCACTGGAACAGGTTACTCAAAGTAGCTGCAGATGCTCTATTCCTGGACGTGTTTGATGAGGCTTTGAACAACCTGGTGTCATGGGTTTGACCTGGTCTAGTGGAAGGAGTCCCTGCCCACAGGGTTGCAATGCATTAATTTTTAGGGTCCCTTCAAAACCAAACCATTCTATGTTTCTATGAATATTCTTCCTTCTCTTGAAAAGCTAGAGATACACTATCCTCTCTAATTTTTAAAGTTCACATTCATCTGCAGAATATATTTATTTAAATATATATATATATAATATATTTATCTGAATCATTGTTCAGCTTATAAGTATTAGCTTGCTTATGCTTAATCCTGCACATAATTTTTTAATATTTGGATCCATTTTCATATTATTATTATTATTTTGTTAAACTTCATACATGAAGGCTGAAAGTTTCCATGGTAGATATGCACCTCATCATAAAACACTTCATTACTTATTTTTAAAGTATCAACAAAAAGAAGCTATTGTCATAAATTACAATAAAAAAAATGTTATTTACACTTTTAAACCATTCTATGTTTCTATGAATATTCTTCCTTCTCTTGAAAAGCTAGAGATACACTATCCTCTCTAATTTTTAAAGTTCACATTCATCTGCAGAATATATTTATTTAAATATATATATATATAATATATTTATCTGAATCATTGTTCAGCTTATAAGTATTAGCTTGCTTATGCTTAATCCTGCACATAATTTTTTAATATTTGGATCCATTTTCATATTATTATTATTATTTTGTTAAACTTCATACATGAAGGCTGAAAGTTTCCATGGTAGATATGCACCTCATCATAAAACACTTCATTACTTATTTTTAAAGTATCAACAAAAAGAAGCTATTGTCATAAATTACAATAAAAAAAATGTTATTTACACTTTTTGTTGTTGTTGTTGTTTTGCTTTTTCATAACTGCTTCACTGTAATGAAGCTGAATGCTGTAATAGTTCAAATTTTAACACACAGTTGTCAGTCAGGGACACATCTTCTGTCATTACTCTGGAGCAGAGTATCCAAGCAGAGTGCAGGACACCCTTGCTAGGGCTCTGCCTCTGCAGAAAGCCTATGTACAGCTTATTTCTCTCAGAAACCACTGCTCTGGCAGCCTCAGCTGCACCAGCCAGCAGGCTGGTACTAGGAAAGCACAAGTCATTACAGTATGGTAGCCTGAGATGAAGCTGAGGTCCTTACAGTCCCTCCCTCTCTCCCAGACTCTGTTGTGCACTTTTGACTTCTTGCAAATATGAATGTAAGAGGTGGTGGAAACAGACGTCAATTAATAGTACTCTAAAGAATGAAAAGATCTGACTCTGAACTAAAAATTGTGGTCTATGAACATCAGCATTTCACATCACTCAAGTCAGTGGCTGTCAATCTCACAAATCTCTGACAGTTCTTACACCAGTCTAAGTTTTGAAATGCATGATTCCTCTGACCCTTTTTAGAATGTATGTGAGTAAGGTCACAAAACCAAGGATCACAAAATTTTAGAAGACTGGAATTAAAATTGCCTGCCCAATTTTAAAGGGCATTTTTCTTAGGATTCAATAGTCAATTCTCTGCAGGCTTTTCATGCTTCAATATGTAGAACCAGGCACCTTCAAGGAACAAAACAATGACTGCACACTGAGGTATTTCTTTGCAGTGTGAAGATGCGGCAGAAAACCTCTGAAAACAGAGAAAATGAATTTCAGCTATGAGCAGCTGCACTTTTCACCGTAGAATTAAGTGTTGTCTTCTCTTTCAAAATTTCTGTGCAGTAGTAAATGACCTTTTCTCCCAGTAATACCTTACATAACTGGCCATCATTCTGATGTTCTATTTCTTTAAATTTCTGGTCAGAGCTTGGTGAGTATCCATTACTATCACTAAAGTGGCTCAAAGTTATTAAATACTATTCAAATGGTAAATTGTTTGGAAAAAATACACTTTTGTCATTTCAGATTAAGATTCAAAATTACTGGATATTTTGAAAAACTTTTACTTTGTCTTGTGCCATTTCTCCACCTATCAAACAGATAATTTTTCATACCTCTCCTGGAGAGGAATTTTCAAGATGAACAAAGGTTTGTGAAGAAAAGCCCAGATGTTATACCATAGGCAATTCAATATAGAGACGATATGAAGCAAAATATGGCATGGCAGTAGAGAATGAATGATGACATAAAATTAAATTAAGCTCCAAATAACTCTTAGAACATTATTCTTTCCACTAAGACACAATTCCTGTAGAAAAAAAAGGATACTGTAGATCCCCCTGCACATGCATTCTTACCATAAAATACAGATTACCTGAAATAATTTCTCTTCTGCTAAAACATCTGAATATTTGAACTACATATGCTAATACTTGATCATTAATATTTGTATGGGCTTGTTAAAATTAAGTGAAACACATATATATAGATCTTATATACACTTATATATATATTTCTCCATGTTTCATGTTTCTTGGTTTCCTCCTTCTAGATATTTTTCATTCTTCTTCCCAACAACTTTCACTGCTCTTCTCTGAACCTGACTCCATTTTACGAATAGCATTCTAGTAAGGTACTATAAAAAAATTAAGGCAGAAATACACTTGCAATAGAAGTTTTGAGGTTAAAAAAAAAGTTTTATTGCTTCTCCAATTCATAGCGTTGGTGAAAGCAGATAAAAATCACAACTGCCTTTTTTTGAAACAGGTAATATTAAAATCCCTTGTCAACATACAATCTAATTTCAACTTTATGCCCTTGAGTATTATTTCTTTATACATTTCTTCCCATTCTTTTGATTTATTATTTTTAACCAGCTGCACAGTGTTCCCACATGTCAAACTGAAGCCTATACTTTCCTAATTTTCGTTCCATATTTTTAATCTGAAACAGAACTGGCTTGTGATTTTACAGGTGAGATACATTATCAATTTTACATCCAAAAATGTCCCAGAACCACAGCAGACACATGTGTGTTTATACATACATATGTATGTATGTATGCATGTATGCATATATATATATATGTATTGGTCGTAAAAATCAGATGAAACATCAATCTTTAGCTCTTATCTGGAAAAGGTTTAAGACATTCATAATTTTTAGCATGTGCATACTATAATTGCATTCAATTTCAGAGCTCAACACGTCTCCAAAAGCATCTGCAGGAACAGATGCTTACATAATTTTATAGAGTTTTTGCATGCAAAACACTATATAAATTGTGTGAATTTCTCCACAGAATCTGCTGAGAACATTAGGCTAGGTAATACAGCTATAGGATTTGCAAATATAATAAAACCCTTAGAAATTAACTTTCCTTTGCATTTTCTGTATTTGTAGAAACGACATATATTTATAGTAGGTATGTGTATATATATATACAGAGTCATGCTTACAAAGAAATTAAAAACATCACAATTATTTTTGTATCCATATATTTGTTATATGTAACTTTCTCAGATGAGACAGGGATAGGGAGGAAACACTGCATTTAGAAAATACATTGATACAGTAAGGGTTATCACTTTCATTGATACAAGATAAAAAGAAATTTTCTGCTTTGTGCTGGGCTTCAGGAGAAGAAACCAATAAATATGCAGGTGTAGGCAAAACACTTCATGTTACCTGCAACTGCAGCAGACCTTCAAAAGGGTTTCATTTTCAAGTTCCTTGTTTTGATCTACTTTTATTTTCCCCAAATACTCACTTTTGCAGTAAAAAACAGTGTAGGTCATTCCTAAAACAACATTTTAAAGTTTAAAGCCAAATACTTTAAAAAGGTCATCCATTTGCCTCATCTAGGAAACAGTTTTAAACATCCTCCTTCCCAGAGCACTCAGAATATTCAAAAACTACTAATTTTAAACCTTAAATGTAGCATGCAAATTGCTCCTACTCTAATATTATAGCATTGAGTTGTCTATTAAAAAAGTTTAGTGGCACCATAAGCAAGCTACATACAGTGAACAACGTGCTAATCCAGTGAAAATGAGAGAACCTCTAAAGACAAAAAAAAAAATTAAAAAATTAAAAAAAAAATCAAAGTCCAATTATTTCTCCCACTTCAACTGCAACAGGATTAGAAGAAGATCAGGCTTAAAGAACAACATCAGACTTGCAGAATTAGAGCTTGATTTACTCCTTTCTTTGTGGAATCATGTGTCTGTCCAGAAAGATCTTAAAATGTCACAGTATCAGAGCAGTGGCACTTAAGACTGGTTCAAGTGTAAATAATAGCTCAGGAAACAAGAAAGTGGCAAGTCTGGTCTAAATTAGAGGATAATTAGAAAATGATGAATTTCCATGAGACATTTCCATTTGTTGCATATTTTCCACTGCCCTGCAAAAGCCCGGCTGAGTTTCCCCAGAGCTCTCCTTCAGGCATGAACTGCAGGGTGGCCAGCTTGGACCTACAGCCACGTACCACAGCACAGGAACTCTATCCCACACGTACAGTCACAGAGAGGCTCACAGCAGAGTGTACCTCCAGCAGCAGTCCTGCTTATTCAGCATCCCTTGGGTCCAAACAGGAGAGGAACCCAGAAACTTCCTCCAAAAAAATAATCTGTGGAAAAGGTTTCCACCTGTGATAAACAAATCAAAACAAAGTTTAAATAAAGACAGAGAAAGGCTTTTGAGTGAAGAATGTCATGGGACTGACTGGCTGGCCACCAGCTTCGTGAATCTAAACCTTCAAGAATTCTCTGTTTTCTGACTTTGATTTGATACACTCTTAAAATAAAGTGCACCTGCCCACTTAAAATCAACAACAACTAAAATTTTAACACTAAAGATGGGGTTTTTGAGAAGTCTGAAGGAAGAAAGGACCTTTAAAATGAAGTAAATAAATTGGAGGCTTAAGAGGTCAAGGGAGTCTACTAAAGATCTGGAACTAAAATTCCAGGCATAGAGAAAGTGAGGCTGAATGATGAAATGTCATGCTTGTCTGAAACAATAAATAAAATCACAACTATCAGGAAAAATCTATTTAATTTTTTCCCCCATCATTTAACAGAATTTAATTGACTAAACAAAATTATTCTTGATCTCTGATATTGATCACTTGCTTCTGAAAATGCTAACCATCTCTTCTGAGGAAAATGAAACTACTAAGTAATTTCCTGTAATTCCTATTAGATTCTAAATTCTGAAAAGTGTAGCCATAAGGAAGCTAAGTTTTGATACAGAGTTTATAATGAAGTCACTCTTATTCTTTTTGAGATGGATTTTTGTCTTCAATAAAGTTGCATTTACATACAATCATCACATTATATGGGTCATTCTATGTCTAGCTGAGGTTTGCATGTTCTGTTCTCAGAAGATTTTCAGTCTGGTTTTAAGCAAAAGGCAAGGACTAAACCTGAAATGCATTTTTTATTTTCCAGTCAGCCATTTATATGTTTGAAGTTCTCCATTCAGCTCTTGTGTGTTAACATACCTTTGCACAGTATCATGGATTACTCAACAATGGAAATAATTTAGAGGTTTTGTATACTTATGGACCTATATCATAGTTCAGTAACAATTATGCATTTATTTATAAATTAGTCCTTATCCCTGTACTGGAGAGAAAGGAGTTTGGAGGCTGTGCCTTTGATGTTAATAGATGAAAAAGAGCTATGGTTATTTTGTCTATTTTAAAAAAAGGGAGGCACCTCTGATTCCACTTCTTCTCACATGAGTTATCAGAACCAAACACACATCGTACAACCTGCTTACATAAGAAAATAGATAATAGTTTATTTACTATAGCAATCAACTGAATGTGAGATATTGATTTCTCTCATTGCCCTGTATCCTCCATTATCCTCCAAGGCATGAAGCTGAGTCAGGGGGAGGTTTAGGCTGGATATCAGGAAAGGGCTTTCTACCCAGAGGGTGGATGGACACTAGAATAGGCTCCCCAGGGAAGTGGTCACAACACCTGTCTGAGTTCAAGAAATGTTTGGGCAATGCTCTCAGGCACATGATGTGCCTCTTGGGTTGTCCTGCATAGAGTGAGGCGTTTGACTCGATGATTTTGATGGGTCCCTTTCAACTCAGCATATTCCATCATTCTGTGATTCTATAAGCAATATTACTTTCCTCATAAAACAGGAAACAGCTTACAGAATTAATTATTATCTTTGAAGATATTTATAGTTGTTTTGTTGATTTAGAGGATGGTCTGAAAAGTTGGTCTTTTATAGCAGTTAGGCAGCAGGATCTCAGAGAATGAACAGAAACCTGCTTGCTTTCCACACAGCAAATAGGTTTATTTGCAAATGGTGTTTACACAGAATAACCAATTGATGCTTTAGAAATTAATATTTGGGGGATGTCTATAGTCTATTGAAAACAGCATTTTGTTATTCAGCCAATTTAATAAATGCAATTTTTAAGAATCACCAAATAATTTAAAAGACAGTATACTTTAGTGTGAACCCTGCTGAAATATTTTAGAATTTTCAACTGAGGAGAAAAAGAGAAAGATATAGTATGTAGAGCAATCTTCAGTTTTGAAGCTTCTAAATCATGGCAACATAGGCCAATTTTAATGGGACAGGATGTGTCACCTATATAATAAGTGGCCCAACTTTTCTAGATCAGGTGTACAGATCACAGTTATATTTCTTCTAATATGAAAAGAACAGAACTAAAAGATGTAACAAATATGGAATATGCAATAAATACATAAATCTTCTGAAAGAAAACTTTCTGAACAAAATGCTTGTGTGTGCACATAAAATCACATCACTGAACTATCTCTGTGCACCTTTGTACATGCTTATAGGTTGATGCATCCTGTGAGTACAAGCCAAGAAGACCAGAGGATACTACAGGGTGTACATAGCAGTGTAATCCTCTTTTGGGGATGAGGGTTTGATTTTTCCTTGGGCAAATTTTCCTCTGTGTGAAGAGATTTTGAGAGAACAGTAAACACAGTCTAAGGAGTAGAAAGCAATCATTTGCTGGCTAATTGACATAAAAAGACAGTTAGGATTAAGGAGTTAGGTTAAGCACTGTTATGGTGGCCTCCAATAATGTTGGCCTGTGATTTCCTTTTATTTACTCATTTTAAACTTTTCTTATTTCATATATCTTGAGCTCATCTATTGACTCACACCTCAATGAGTTTTCATGAGTTTCTGACCTTAACCAAATGAACTTGCTGTACCATGTGCAGAGGCTTAAAAGGCTGTGCTGCTCTGGTATATAGCAATTACACCAGCATTCTATGACATATAGATGAATCCTCATCTTGGTGCAGCAGTGCATGTCCTTAGCAGAATACATCACACTACACTCACCACTTTATAGAATAAAGCATGAGAAATGTTACGAGAAAAATGCACTTTTTGTTTTTTCATGTAACATTTCCAAATATATTCTGTCAGTTCAGGACACATCACCAGGTACCAAGGTTGGTTTGTCAGTCTTCTAATTAGAACTACAGCTAGTGTGGGGGCTAGAAGTGGATCTCAGCTTGTCTACCTTCATCCTCAAAAGTTAGGTTTCTCAACTTGAAACAGTGGGAATGTCTCTTGCATCAGAAATATGATTAACAAAAGCAGCTAAGGCAGAAGCCTCAGTAGAAGGAACAGAAAACTGTGGTTATGTTGTCACAACTATCATGAGTTGTAACAGATTACTTGGTGGTACCCAGGGCTCGGCTCAATTTTAAGCATGATGTGTGCGCAAACTAGGGAAATGCATATGCTATACATGCTAATAAAGTTTATGGGAGAGCAAGCACAAAGGCTTCTGAAACATACTCCTCATCCACAGTTATCCCACTAGTGCTATTCAATATGGATTCAGCCAGTCTGCTTTAGAAACAGCCAGCTTTGGATGTCAGCTGCACAAGGCCAGTTGGCCAGGGGGACATAAAACTTTCATTAGACAGGATCACCACAGCAACAGCATAATCTCATTGCCTTTTATAGGGCTTGAAAAAGAGAAAGTACTTCCAAAGAGGATTTTAAGAAGGAACCAAGTCATTTGACTGTGAGAAGTAGCAAATTAGCAACACCTTCCTTTGGCACAAAGAACTAGTTTAATACAATGCCATACATCCAAAATGAGGTTCAATTACAAAAAAGTCCTTACACTTTAAGACTACTCTAATTTCTAATTCCATTATAAAAAAGCTTTTTATCCATCTTGGACATCTATAGGCAAATTTTACTCAGCTGTACCATACTCTTGGGAATGCAGACTTTGTGTTGTTTCCTTTATTAAATAATGGAAATACTGTGCTTGTTGTTTAAACAGTTTTGATATATCTGCAATCAGAATTGACCTCTAGCTTACAAAGTGGTTTTTTTTTTTTGCTTGGTACAGCATTTATTCTAGGCAGAAGTTGACAAGTTGTCCATTAGTGCTGATCATCATTGATCTTCTGGCACCAGAACCAACAGTACAATATGAGGTACACTGAGATCTTAGTGTCAGGTTGGTTTTCATTTGGTCTTTGGTGCCAGATCAAGTCTGATGAAAGTACTACTTTTTCTGACAAAATCTAAAGTCATATTATGCCAGGTTATAGCATTTGGATATAGCCATTACGTATCAATGTTTCATTTCATGTTGCTTCATAACTTCTGAAAATATCCAAGTTATAGAGACCTAAGATCCTAAGAATACTAAGGACACAGGATTTGTGAATGTGTATCAAGTCAGTGACCTTATGTGTTACAGATCATGAAATTTTTCACTTCTATATGCAGAATATTTTTTTTTCTAAATAAAACTAAGAAATGTGAGGAATTTCAGTATGAAATATTCAGCCATAGTACAAAAGAATGCCTATATAAAAAATATCCCTCCTTGATCATTAAATAAAAACCTATACAAAAGCAAATATATAAGGCAAAATTGCATAAATCAATGTGTCATCTTTGGTGTTTCAACAAATATCACTAACTACATCTTTAATGATAGCTTTCAGTATTGTCTGTCAAAAGAATAATTTATTCTTTTTCATCCATGCAGTCACTTGCCAATACACTATAGTTTCCTGAGTTATGAAAAGTCATGAGGCAAAAATGTTACTTGAAATAAATGAAATTACTCAGATGAATTTGAAAAAAAAAATTCCATTTTTGAGATGGAAAGCTGTTTAGTCTTAAAAAAGTTTCTTCGTAATTTTTCAATACAGAAGAGCAAAAAGAAAAAAGCTCTGAGAGCAGTCTTCCAAGAAACACAGAAAACCAATCACAAATTGCTTCTTGGGAAGATGCATGAGTGTATCAGCCTTGTTCACCCTGTTCACAGAGCCTCTCTTGAACAACCACCAACATACACATGCACACCTATACAAATCCAATGTCTCAGAACAGTTTCATACCAAAGTAGGTGTTGAGGTAAACCAAACCCATAGGTGAAAGAGTGGAAGTTGCTGCAGTGTGCACCCAGAATATACCCCATATAACAAATATGTAGATATACTATTCAGGTAATAAGATAAAACACTGCTGACTCTGTTCCTCTTATGGGAGGTCTGGGGAGATTTCATCATACAACAATTTTCATTCAAGATGTTGTTGACTGAAAGGTGTATCTATTTACTAATAAATTCTTTAAATAGGCCACAAATTCTATAGGAAAACCAGTGCTTTGTCAGTACCTTTAACTCTTCCCCCTAGTGAACAAAGTGAAATACAGATATCACATACTCTCTAAAAATCTCTGCATATTAAACTCTGAAGGCTTTTTATTATTATTATTTTAATTTAGGTTGGTTTTTTTAACCATTTTTTTAAATTATGGTCTTGTTCTCTGTGTTTTGAAGGTTCAACACTAGAGACTCATGGGTGTTTTCTAAAAGGGAAACTCCATAAAGGACTATCCACTTGCAAAGTGGCTGGTATCTCACACTTATCAGTGTGACTGACTCCTGGCAGTGTAAGTTACCTGAATATCTCCTAGCTTTTATTCCTCAAGGGCAATAATAAGAGACAGGAAGGTGACAGTTTATTTCAGTGCCATTGAGAACAATGAGATGCAGCAGTCATTTTAGAGGGAAATTGTTGTTGGGGTTCAGATTCCCATGCGAGACCTGGGAAGACTCTACACACCAATATGATGTCCAAGAGAAGACATTTATTAAAGAAAGTTCACATATACACTTTCTATTTCTGTCCACGAGCAGTACTTCACTACTATAGGCTGCATGTTATGAGCACATGCTGTTCACGCACTCCTATTCAGACCATGATTGGTTGGCAGCTTCACCTACTATGTCTTATTATTGCTAATTGCATATCTCATTATTTCTGTTTTCTCATCCTGAGCTTATCATGGTTTCCTTGGCCTTCTTAACCTTTCTCAGCCAGTAGCTGCATATCTTGAGCAAACACCAGGTGTTGTCATCTACACTGTAACCACATCTTGGAACACTACATTCGTACAAAACAATCCCACAAATTGTTGCACATTTCTTGGAACAGAAACATCATCTAAAGACAGATAAATTAAGTTGCAAATACCTAGCAGCCCAATATGACCATATTAGTAACTACTTATTAACATTGATTTTCCACACAGATAATCTAACACTTAGAAATACTGCCAAGTATGCATAAATATAACTTGTGCATATGACAATGTAGATATAGAAAGAAATAAAGTTTGGCTACTTCACTCCCACATTATATCACTCTGTCACCTAGTTCCTATAGTGGTTTGGCACTTTCAAGTACCAGAATACTTATTTCCTTTGACCATCTCCCTCAGGAGTCCAGGCCAGCTTTGAGTACCTGAGTGCCTCCCTACACACCAGTGCACATCTGCTGTCATTTTAGCTCTTCTCAGTCCTTGGGAGGGTGACTTAAAAATGTGTTTTCTTCTTTCTTTCTTTGGACTGCTGTCAGAGTGTTAAATAAGAACAGATGAGCTAGAGAAAAAGCATAGATACAGCAACATATATGTTAACAATAATGAAAAGGAATACACAGTGTCTTTGTGAGGGATGACGTAGTTGTGGAAGAAAAATGAGGGACTGACAAGAAAGACAGAGAGAAATATTGGAGAATGTACTTCAGCTACTTTAATGTTATTTTGGCAAAACAGAATAGCTGTGAATGCCATTTAGCTGATGAATATAATCTACTTAGCCTGCACCATTTGATGTTATAAAACAGAACAGAGTTGATGTTAGATCTGCTGCTGGCAAACAAGCTAATCATTTAGAATTAGGATTTAGTGAATTAGGTTTCTGCTGCCTTCAAATAAGCTGCACTGTAACTCAGTAAGTCTTGTGCTTTGAGGACAGAATGCCAGGAAGTGCTGAACAGCTGAACATCAGTTGAACTTGGTTATTTCTATTATCAAGCCTTGTCCAATATATACTCATTTTCATTTTACAGTCACCTCTATAGTCATTCTTTAGGGTGAAACTTAAAATTACCTCCATATGCATTTCTCAAGAATGGTGGAATGCATTTCAAGACCAAAAAAAAAGAAAATCTGTACTCCAATAACATCAGAAACACCATGGGAGAGGGGGATCTGTGTGTGGAGGGGGAAGGGGTGGGTCGAACCTCACAGACATGGGGTTGCATCGTATCCCTCATGGCAGCCTCTGGAGCCCACACAGGGGAGCTCTGGAGCAGCTGTCAGTCATAAACAACCTGGGAAAACTATAGCACACCACAGCTCCTGCAGCCCCTGACCCAACTCAGATTGGCAGGGACAGTGAGAACACAGACCCTCACCCTGGCCTGGGACCCTAGTGGCTAGTGGGTCAGAGGCCCTGCCTGGGGGGTTTGGCCATAGAGACCAGAGCAGATAAAACCAGAGGCACAAGGGTGGCACGTCACAGCCCTGTCATCTGGACATGTGAGATGTATGGTCTGCCACAAAGCCACAGTGGTAGCTGTATGATCTGTCTCTCCCTCTTTCTCCTTCTCTCATTTCTTGCTCCCTCACTTTCCTTTTCTTTACTCCTTTTTTTATGCATTGGGTGGCTTGGAGCTGGAGGGATTGGATTTGACTTAAGTGTGGTGAATTAGTTGAATACTGAGTTGGGTGTTGTTGATTAATATGTGCTGAGCTGGTACTGTGTCTAGCTTGTGTAGTGTCCCTTTGAACCATTGCCAATTTCCCATATTTTCTCCCCTAAATTAATAAGAAAATTCCTTAGAAACAAACCTGTGCCTTATTTTCTGGGCATTTTCTTAAGGCATTAAAGAATCCTATATATATGAATATGAAAGTAGTATTCTTAGCAGAGCCCATGAACAAACAACCCAGAGCTGGAGTGTTACAAAACAGACTGAAAGAAGATGGTATAACCATTTCACAAAGCAAGGTTTACACAGTAGTTTGTGACATTAGGGAACAAAGGTGTGGAACACAAATCAAAATCTTCTAGTTCCCATTGTACTGCCTCAACCAAAACCCAAGGTTGCTCCCCTCTAAAGCTAAAGAAATTAGTACCCATGGCTTTATATTTAGTACACAAATTAAAAAGAATAAATCATATTTTTTTCAGGTATTATAAATGCTTTTTCATTGTGCACGTCCTTTAACATCCTACTTTCATAATGGCTAGCTTCCATTAATTTTAACACATGCAAATATAATGACATGAAATGCATAACATTGGAACAAAATATATAGAAACAAATTTTGTATTACCATTATTCATAGATTCTCTTGGAATCAGACCTGATGTTTTAATTAAGAATAACTATGAAATTAATTAAACTATAATTTTAATATATTTCTAGTCATAGAAACTGAGCTATATTTATCCATCTAGCCTCACTATGTATTTCTCAAGCTCTTCATATACATAGTTATCCTCTTCCAGGAAAAGGCCTTAGAAGAAAAAAAAAATTCTTACAGCTAGATTTTTTTTTTTTTTTCCCCCTCAATGATGGACTCCCTCCTCTAACTGCTCTTTTGGTAACTCTGTGATTGTTTGCTTTGTCACATACTCATTTCCACAGCCAATAAATATTCAGTTATCTTTTAGTTAAGAAAACAAACACCACTAATACTGTCCATTAGTGTCTGCATATATTAAGAGGAATGTCTGCTTAATTCAGTCATGTTTTTCCTTTTATTGAGAAGAAGCTTTGTCAAAAACTTTTACAGAGGAATCTCAATAGAGATTTTAATGTTTTGTTGTTTGGTTTAGTTTGAAAAGATGATACTGGCAGTGGACATGTCAGACATTTTGGCAGCTCCTATTGCAAAGGGACTTTGCTTTAACATCATTATCTCTCAGGGGTTTGCCTGCTTAAATTTACTTCTTTGTGGGGTGGGGATTCCTGTCATACCTAATGATCTTTATGATTGCTTCATATAGGATTTGACTCCAGAATTACTGTGTGACCTTTATATTTAATTTAAAGTCCTGCAATAAAACACTAAATTACAAGAAAGGTAACTAAAATTTTCCTCAGTGACACAAAACCAACAAAATTTTAGTTTACTGATGGAAGAAAACAGATCAATGGAAGATTAAAACTTCAAATGGAGGTGTTATGAACAGATGAAACCCAAAATTCTTATTGATATATGGACTTCACTTGCTCGCTCTTCCTTTGGTTGGTGAATGATCTGTAGTTTGTGGGGGAGATTTGACCATAAAACTGTGTAGGGAAAGCACTAAAAACATTCAACACCCATGGAAGGACTTATTAACTACTACAGTATGGAAAGTAGTGTAACAACTTCTAAGAAAATCAGCACATTTTTGGCAACTGCAGGGATACACAAGAGATCTCTGGAATTCCTACATCTGCCTGCAATCAATGTCTATTTTATTGTTACAACATTCTGTAAGTTCTGTTTGTGGTAAATAGTTGATTCTTTTGGAGACAAGTTGTCCATTTTGATGGCTTTAAAATAATTTCTTCACAATAAAATTTCCCCAACCTATGAATTATTGTCTGCTTACTATTCCGTTTGCTTGTGTTATCTCTTCTCATCCTCTATTAAGTCAGTGTGTTAATCCCATCAGCTTCAGCAGCTTAAAAATTCTTAAACATGGACTTATCTGATTGCCTGTGCAACTAAGAATTTCATTCATGTGAAATTCTCCTTTGCATGATTATTGCCATTTATTGTCAGTTTGTGACAAGATACACATAATTTGCAATGCTGTGTGTGCGTGGCTGCAAATTTATTACTTGGGGAATGGGGAAGGAGGGCATAGAGTACTTAAAAGGCAACACATTGCTTTACTCATGTAGGCAAATGGAGTGTGAGACATTCGAGAAGTTATGAAAAAAGACTGTGCCAATGGACCATCCCAGCTACCTACATCTGATGGAATATGTAATTCCATTTCTTTCCCAGTTTAATTGTGATAGCTAATGGTGGTGGCTGTGTCCATTTCAAAGCTCCTCAACTCTGCTGCATTTTTTCCCTCCACTGTTCCAGTGGAAGTGCCTATGAGAGATAACATCTGGAAGACATCTCAACAATGAGAAATTATTCACCTTTTCTTTCTTTTGTCATGTCTACAGTTCCCTTCTGTGGCTGTCTATTCACTGCAGCAGAATGCCACCCACTTCCTGCATCTGGATTTCAGCCTACAGTTTCTTGGAGATGATGATTTGGACACAGGACATTTTTCATTCTCCCTCACAGATACCTTCTTAGTATAATTTGGGACTGAACACTTGAAATTGACTGAGTACTTAGTCCTCCAGTGTTCTTACTTTGTTTCAAGACAATATAAAGATAATTGAATTTCTATTTTTAGAGAAAGAAGCATAGGAAAGCTGCAAGACATTCTCCATGATCCTTGAGTTCTGCAGAAACCCTGGATTAACCCCACCACTCAAATTTTACTTTCCCCATTATACTCTATTATGATCAGATTAATTGCTTTTCTGCCTAGTCCAAAGGCATATGGGGTGAAAATTGGCTTTCTACCTGCTTTTTCATATCAGACATCTAGGTTCAGGAGAGCATTAAAAAATCTTCTAATAAGATCCTGCATGATTTCTCATCACAGATACCAGAGATATATTTTGATAGATATCAAAATCTACCATATTAAAACATTAAATTCCTAAATCTGGGTTTTAAATGTCAAGATGCATATGGAAAGTTTTTTCTTTTAATGACCTAATAGTAATTTCTCATACTAATTTTTCAGGTGTACAAATAGATCAGTGAAAATCAAGAATAGTTGGAGGTAAGTTAATGCAAACCATGTGATTACTGACATGTAGCTTGACTGCATGAAACTCAGATTCAACTAATGTGAAGCATTTCTGAATTTTCATAGAATCAGTAAGTTTACTCAACAGAATGAATTGACTTTTTAAATTTCAGATAGGAACTATTTTCTTTCACTGAATCAAGAGAGAGGATCCAGGAAATGCAAGCTGTATTTCCATTCTACTATGCTAGACTCTCTACAATGGCATGAAAAGTACCAAGAATATATAAATATTCTTCTTGGAACCTCAGTTTTCCAAGACATAAAGTAAAATGACTATTGACTTCTTGGAATAACACTGTGAGATCTCCTGGTTAAAACGAACTGAAAAGATTGGGTAAAAATCATGATGGGATCATACAGTTTAAAAATTCTCATCCACATTGCTGTCACCAGATCAGCTGACTCACCTGCAGATTTGCATGTTTTCCTTAATAATAATAGTATATGAATTTATTTTATGTCAGTCCTCACTTGTGGCAGTGCAAAAATATTTTACTACTTACACTTTGCTATATCTCATCTTTATTCATTTATTTCTGTTAGTGAATGTTGCAATTCAGTAAAAGCTATGACTAGCATAAATGCATAAACTAATATTTTCCATGTGTCTTAAAAACAAATCAGTGTGTTGTAATGGAATATGACTCAGCTAACTGGAGTAATTTTGTACTTGCACCCAATCAGCTATTCCTAGTTCTCACAGTATCCAAAGTACATCTAGAAATGCTGATATATTTTTGTAACAAAATGCAATAATTTCATAACATGTTATTGCTAGCTTATTCACTTACAGAACTTTTAGCTACTAAGATTTTCACATCCACCTATTTGGGAAAAAAAAAAAGTGATCTGCTTGTACACATACCAGGAATTACCAGATTTTTGGCAGTGAAGCTTTAGAAAGTGAGCATCTCCTTTTCAGTGGTTGTGTTTGACAAGAGTTTGGAAGTAATTATTAAGCAAGGATAGGTAGGAGAATAATTATTCCTCAAAATCAAACAAGAAGAAAATACCTGTGATTACCATCTGCAACAAAACTCACATATTTAGGATTTTATTTGAAATAGAGTCCTTGAGGAAGACAGAGATTTACCTAAACAGAATGAAGTGGCTTTAAAAACACCTTGGCTCGACTACCTTAATTACTGGAGTTAGTGGCTTATATAGTAAATCAAGAAACAAACGGCTTCCGTGTCCTTTCTTTCACTTTATGAAAACTAGAAACAAATACATCACTAAAACAAAAAATAGAGTTTTATAAAACAGATTAGTATAAAATAAAAGTGTGATGAAAGGTCACCATTACCCTTAAATTAATAGGTCAGAGGACTGAATCATTGAGTCACTAAAGATGGTTTTTTCCTATGCTATTATGTTCTTTCTTACATCTCACTGACAGCTAGCAGTAATTAGTTTCTTTCTGCCTGCTTATACACAGTAGTTCAATGCTTACAAAAGTTTAATAGCTAAACATGCAGCTGTTTAGAAACAAGAATCTAAGATGATAACAAATAATTTCTTAATATCTCCATTGCTTACCTATGGTATTCACCTTCTCCTGAGGAAAGTAAATTTTGGTAGGATAAACTAAAAAAAAAAAAGCCATTTCTGCCTCTAAGTTCACTTGCTGCTTGAACAAGGTGCCTTCTTTCCCAAAAGAAAAAGACTGAAAATTACCAATAATTCCTCTTTTGGGGAGGCAGCTTTGGGATGCATTAAATCATCAGTGAGATACAGAATATCTCAGACAAAGTGAGAACTGGATAGGACAATAGCAGCTGCCTTTCTCAGAAAATTGGTCTGGTTGATTAAAAAACAAAGGTGAATCACCCTTAGGACGTCTGTGCAGAAAAAGACATGATTCAAATCAGATTAGATTTCTGCTTTTTACAGTTACATAGGGTTTCTCACTCTGCTTCGGAAAATACAGACATAGACTAAAGAACAGTCAAACAGTGTATGTTTCAGAAAAAATCTTTGTGTCTCAGTATCCTTTGTAATTCATCTAGAAACCTCTGAATCTTACAAGTTATTGTCATGGTTTAACCCCAGCTGGCAACTAAGCTGCACACAACCTTTCACTCACTGTCCTTCCTGTGGGATGGGCAAGCGAAGAGGAAGAGCAAACATGGAAACACTCATGGGTTGAGTTAAAGACAGTTTACCACGGAAAGCAAGAGCTGCACACACAAGCAAAGCAAAACAAGGAAATCATTCACTGATTGCCATGGGCAAGCAGGTGTTCATTCATCCCCAGGAAAGCAGGGCTCCATTCCATGTAAGGGAGGCTTTTGAAGACAGAAGTCATCATTCTGAATGTGTCCTCTCCTCTCCTTCTTCTTCCCCTGATATATATGGCTAAGCACGACACCATATAGTATGGAATATCCATTGGGTCTGCTGGGTTAGCTGTCCTGGCATTTTCCCCTCTGAGATTCTTGTGCATCACCAGCCTCCTCTCTGGTGTGGCTGGAGTGAGGGGTGGAAAAGTCCTTGAGTCTGTGTAAACACTGCTCAACTATAGTGAAACCATGGTGTGTTGTCAACATTGTTTTCAATGCAAATCCAAGGTACAGCCCCATACCATCTACTGTGAAGAAAATTAACTTTACCCTAGCCAAAACCAGCACAGTCATGCACAACAAGCAATTAAATGTATAAATCAGACTTCTAAAAGTGGTGGTCTTTTCTGAGGAGGTAAGACTTTATTTAGTTTCTCAAAGCTCAAAACCTCGGGTAACATGGGTATGACACACCGATTACATAGAACTTCTTAAGACCAGTTGTACTAAATGCCATAGCAGTGGCATGAAACTGGTCTTTTTTTGTTGTTAGGATGGCTGTCAGCATGACAGTTTCACTATATTCATTTGAAAACTCAACAGCTGTTCAATTTTTGTCTCTATGAAGGCGGTATTAGAACAGCATAAAGGTATCAAGACAGACATCTGTTCAACTGCATATATATCTATATTGAAGATTTTTTTAATTTTTTGTGTTTCTTAATAAATCTTCATTTAAGGGTGCCAAATACTTTTAAAAATGCAAGTTGCACATAAAAAAAGTCTTTAAGCTATACAAGTACTACATGCATTTAACAGAGATAAAAAGAGATGCAAGAATAAGTAGTTTGTCTAGGCCCAAATAATATATTAAAAGCAGAGTCCATATGGGCAGTTTATAGTCCTACCACTCAAAAAATGATGCCAGTCCCAGAAAAGTCTGTGGCTGCTTTCTGATCACAGCCCCAAGGACAGAACTTTGCACAGAATCATTTACCTCAACCACTAGAGAATACACTGCTCTGATCTGCTCACACTGCAGTTTACTTCCACAAAAGGTTAAAAGACAATACTAAAGAACAGTTGCTATGTAAGAATACTTTGACATAAAGTGAAAATGAGGATGCTTGGTTAACTAATCTCCTTTAAATCCCTGCATTTCAGAAAAATATACAATTAATAGAAATATAAAAACATACCTGTATAATTGTGTGAAAATAATTGGGGAAAAGTGAGGGTTTTGAGAAAAACATTTCCATCCCTCGTTTGTTGAATACAAATATTATAAAGTAGGGTAGACAGGCACAAAAATTACAAGAGCACATTGGTTTAAAACTGGAATTACATAAACATGGCCTGTAGAACTGCGCAATTTCCCTTACAGCAAAAAACATATTTCTAATAAAGATTCAGATATGAATACAAAATGCTTTTGATTTGAAAATTAAAATACTATAATTTCTGAATAAAAACAATTAATCTGTTAATGTCAAATATCAGTCACATAATGAAGTTGAAAAAGCAATGTACTAAATAACTTTAACCTTAATGATTTAAAACAAAATTAGACATACTACTGTTAGGGCTCCCTAATTTTTAAACTAGATGTTTATTTTTGGAGAAGAAATTAATACCATGTGACACATTTAAACACTGAAAGTAGTATTAGATAGTAAGACAATTGTAATGCAGGTCTAAGAAGTCCAGATTTTTTCATTTAGTTTTAGCTGCAAAGTAGGGCACTGCATGATTTGTTGGAACTGAACTGTTTAAACCAGACACAAAAAGGCTTATACCCCTTAAAAATAAGCAGATCTGACATCAGCATTATTTTTGTCACTGCTATTGAATGACATTATTCTTTAGAAAGATTCATAATGAAAATCACAATTTGCACTTGGCTAAAAAGAATTCTCTAGGCCTGATGAAATTTAAAGAAATTGTACCAACTGCTTTGACCTCCTGGACAAAATCTCAGAAAAGCTACCCTTAATCCAATGACAGCATGGTTCACTTCCATGGACAATAATTTGAATATAAATGTATACAGAGATATTTCAAAGTTGGACAGTGTTATTGGAGGATTTAAATTGTTTAGTGAAAGTGCTGCAGGTTTTCTGACCAGTTCCCATTTTGTAACTAGTGAAACTGAACACTTTTTCTTGAGCTCCTATCAACCAGGTTTAATTGTGATTTATTAGCTTACCATAAATACTCAGCTATTCTACTATTTCAGGGTTCACGTAACAGTTGGGAGAGATCTACACAACTTTATTATACTCTTCCCCCTGATATAAGGATCTTAAGGAAAAGCAGACAGGAAACATTCTGTGTTAAAAAGACATTTAAAATCTTTTATTTAGCATGGATAATATTACTGTTGAAATCCTGAGTAGCAGTTGATCAAACTGAAGCAAAAATACTTTGGAAGGGAACATCTACCACTGAGGAAACCAGCTAAATTCAAATCAAAGATCTGGTTATTTCAAGTAACCTCTTCTGCCATTTTCTGCCTCTCAGTGCATCAGGGGCAGTGATTCAATTGTGGTCTGATCATTTGCTCTACAATCACGCATCCTCTGTGGCTGAAATGCAGACACAGATGGAAAATGAAAACCATGCTGTAACACAGGCTACAGCAACATGTTGTAAAACAGCCATTAGCTGTGTTTTACTGGCTGCTTTTCATGCAAGGGAAAAAAAAAAGAGTAAATTAGAGAGTCACATGGCTTATGAGGCAATTTCTGAAACAGAGACATAATATATCTACATATAGATAGATATATATATATATGTATGCCGACAGGTTTGATAGGGTGAAAAAAAAAATCACGTAAACTGATCTGGGAGTGAAAGGAATACATTTAAAGAAGAGTAGCAGATGGAGAGTGGAATAACATCTCGAGTTAATTTATTTTTGAAGTACACAATGAGTTTTAGGATATAATTGAATTAAAGACTCAGAGAATGAAATAACCTTTTTCTTGTTCTGCATATTGTTCTCACAAAAACAAGCATAGCAAGTTACCTGAGATTTTTAGAAAAATATCCTAAATTCTTATTGTTTTTTTTAACATAATGATTCCGATATAAACCTGCTGGTTGATGAATGGGTCTAAGTCTAGCAACAAAATGGCCAGTCACAAGCTGCCTAGATGTTCCTTATGGTGTCATCACCTGGATACAATGTTTGTCATGCACGTATACCAATTTTGTGATCCTCCGGAAAACATTACAAGTGATATGTTTCTTCTTCTTTATAAAATATCTGCTTTAGGAGTTTTCCTCTTTGAAGCATACATTAAGAAATACCCATGCTTCGGTGACTTAAAAGAGCTACAGTCTTCCATATATAGACCAGTTTTAGCATTAATTCTATGTAATTAAAATGAATAGCCATGTATAAACAAAACAATATATTTTTCATCTCTGGGCATGCTTACAAAAAGAAAAAAGGAAAAAAAGAAAAAAAAAAGAAAAAAGAAAAAAATAATCTGTTTTATTAATCCAGTGGTTAACTTCTATTGCTCCATGGAAAATGTCAAGACTATCAAATAAAAAAAGTTCATCTACCTTGTCAGAAGTGTTTTCCTTACTTATCATATGTGCAAGTAGGCTACCTACCAGATTATGATACTCCTCGCTGCCCCCAAACATACATAACTAAAGAAACACCTCTAGAAAATGCATGACAATGAAATTCCAGCAGATTTTAAAAGGCAATATAATGCATTTCCTTCAATCAGCTTTAACATTTTTGTTTTTCAAATTGATGTCTCAGGAAAAAAAAATCTTAGTGGGTTTTTTTGGACAATATTCCTACCAATCATATTCCTATCATTCATATATTTAGTATGAAATTCTGCAGTGAAAACTGAGAGGTACTCTATGTACAGAATAGTCATTAGTGATCTGCTTGCACGTCCTCAGCATTCAAGACATTGTGATCACAGAACCCTTTTTCTCCTATTTCTGAGCCTTTCTGTTATATGAAACATCTTACTGTAAGTAGGGCAATAATGGAAAAGAAGGAACCAGTTATGAATTCCAATATTAAAGGTTTAAGACCAAAATATTATCCAATTCAAGATGCATCACTGATGAGAGAATAAACAACTTTTGCATTAGTATCACATTGGATTGCAATTTGGTTTGGATAGTAGTATACTAAGAATATAAGGAAAGAAGGAAACTATCAGGCGAGTGTGGACTGATGCTAAGGTGACACAATGTAAGAGGTTTTGCAAAACAGCATTGGGCTCTTTCTCCTAGTTTGTCAGCTTCAAATTCAGGTGAACTATGAAAGGGTATAGGAGTGCAATGATGAAAAGACACTCCTCTATGATTTTTAAATTAGCTTATTTAACACAATGTTTTACTGAGGAGTAGAACATTCCAAGTTCTATGAACTCTTCATTGTTTGACACGGTTTGTTACAGCATGGTCTGTAATATAAGTCTTTCAAAACCTCTAGACAGCTGGCATTTGGATAGTGTGCAAGTGACATTTTACACAGTGTCTGTGTAACAGCTGCACCAACCCTTTGACAGGTAGGAGATTAGGTATGCTGAGATAAAATTTCAGTGAGGTCACTGATTTATACTCCAGTTCTTCCTTTTACCTTTGATGAAAATTTATTATGCAAAAAATTTAGAACTGTAATATGTAAAGATATGTCTGGAAGGACAGTTAAATTTTATTGACCTTAAAATGAAATTTTTAAATTCATTAACAGATCAATTGAGCCTTCTCTACAGTGGGGATAAAATCAAAACTCTGTCCCCAAGGACTCTTGTAAAACTGTTAATACCAATAACTATGCTACCTTTTTTCCCCCTTGGATTTTTAATCTACTCCCACTCATGTCTAATCTACCTTACTGAAAGAGAGATCTTCCAACTCCCACCCTACCCCACCATCCAGTTGCTGTTGTTGTTGTTGGTTGTTGTTTTGGTTTGTTGGGGTTTTTTTTGGTTAGTTGGTTGGTTGGTTTTGGTTTTTTCTTTAATTTCTGTTCCCCTGAGCTGGTATACAATTCACTCTCTGGACCACTTCCCTCCTCTCAGTTCCATGACAGAGTGCAAAGTAAAATTTATAGAACAAAGCCTGAGTCAAAGGATTTGCACAGAGATCATGTTCTGGTAACACTTCACACACCTCTGGCTATTAGTAAGATTGAATTTTACTGTTTCTTGAGAACAACAGGTGCAGTATAGCTGCTTATTCTTCTCAGTGACAAAAATGGTAACGATCTGTAAACTTAGATGCAGAACTGATAATAGTTGTCACATGTTGTTCGTATGAAACTTTTCTGTGCAAAACAATTTTAATCTACGTAGAGATGATATACAGTCCAGAAAAATGGACTATAGCAAAGGGATCTCATTAAGTATTCTTCCTCAGAAGAGCAAAAATAATTTCACTTCTGTCAGTTCTTTAATGCATTTGCATATTTAGCTATCATTTATAATAAGGGAATGACATGCTCCAGGCTAGATCATCCAAGAGAATAAAAATCTGCATACAGCATTGGCATCTTAGAACTAAACCAAAACTGAATATGGAAAAGGAATGTATCTACCCTCTTTGCCAGTTACTGTTTGAGAATCTCTCTGGAAGGGTATGGCTAGGAACCCACTGAGGAGTTCATTATTTTGTAAGCTGTTACAGCATATTAAACCATAACATGGCACCTTCAAGGGCAGAAGGTTACTGGAGCTAGCCTAGTTCTTTCACACACATATGCTCCCCACTTATTTTTTTTTAAAGAGATATTTTGTGATATCAGGTGTGCAGTAAAATCTATCATAAGCTATGCAGCATATCTTCTGATGACACGTACCTTGTCACTACATGCTTCACTTTCCTTCCCTTGCTACAGACTGGCAGCTTCTGCACACTTTTCATTGTGCAGGTGCTTTCTTTTGGCAGACTTGTTCAGATAATAGAGCAATCCAATCAAAACATCACTGGGAACCCTTGACAGAACATTTGGTGCTATAGAAACATTTGCACTCACCATATGGCAAGGGCAGCCTAGGCTATGAAACTGTGATAATTTGGGGTTTTACTCAGGGAGGGGATCTGAGATTTATGATGGCCAAAATTCATTAAGTGTTGACAAAGCCATCCAAATGTTTAAAGCATTTTTGTAGGATAGCTCCAGAGCTGAGTAAAGGAGAGGCATTTGGTTTTCATTGCCATTTATACAAGGGCCTATCTATTTCAACAACCATTCTGTACCTTACAACCACCAACCCATACTAAAGTGAGGCAGCAGCTTTCTATAGTAATAGAGCAAAATATAACAGCTTGAAGTACTAGTCATCTTGTTTGCATTTTTTTATTATTTTCAGTAATGTACTTACCAAAACGTGAAAAAGAATGATAACATGACAAGCATGATAACGAGTTTGTTTCCTTCGCATTTTAGAGGCACTACTTTTCTTAAATATGCTATTTACTTTACAAATAGAAAAAGATGATTTGTGTTTACTGTAATTTTTACAATAAGAATCTTTTCTGTGTTCCCTGATATGTAAAATATAAATAATATGTATCTTATATCTTTCAAAACCATTATTATAAAATCTTATCATATAGCATATATACCACTAGCATATATTATCAAGAACCAATTAAACACTCTCATGGATTATTGCTTGTTAGTTTGTCTATATGACAGATTTCATGGCAATAGCATTTTTTACATGGTAATGTTTCAATGGCAACAGCAACTTTTATTCCCATCTGCTCTTCAGCCAAGGTAGCTTTTAAAAAATACCTTTAGTCCTCTCCTGTGTATACCAGGTTACTCACTAGTCAGATGTTCAATATCTATGTTTTTAATTCAATGGAAAATTCACTTAAAAGAAATAAGAAGGCCCCATATAATTATGAAAAACATGATATACATGCAAACACTCTTTATTTCCAATTTATTTTTGGAAGAAAAAAAAATAAAGATTGTTCAACGGTCACGCAAGTTGTATTGTCAGTTATACACATCCTACACACAAGACAGTGTTTAGGTCCTTTCATGTTTTCTTCACATAACTGAAGTTTTCCTAATACAAAGTTAATTGATTATATATAAATAATTCCCTTTTACTTTTTGTGTTTTAATATTTACATTATTCAGTACACTAGTGTGTAAATTAAACACTTCTTGCCAGTGTCTGCTTCACCTTCCTCAATATTGGTTCCAACAATTAATTTGATGTCAGAGGACTAATCATAATGAAGCAGATCAGAGTTTTTTCTTTCATTAAAGGTATTTGTAAGATTTCATTTATTTTAATAATCACAAGAGCAAACTCATATTACACGTTTCCCAAGAGATCTAAGGACTGAAGATCATCTACTTGAGAGACTACTTCAAAAGATGATAGATTCCAGCTGATAGAATGGAAATCATTCTCTTCTTTGGAAGAAATTCTTCTTTGGGAAGAAGAATAATTCTTTAGGAAGAATTTCTTCTCATAAAGGGTGATTAGATATTTGAATGAGTTGCCCAGGTAAGTAAGTGGAGTTACCATCCCTGGAGGTGTTTAAGGAAAGGCTGGATGTGGCACAGTCTAGTTGACATGGTGGTATTAGGTCATGGGTTGCACTTGATCTCACAGGTCTTTCCAGCATAATTGATTATGTGATTCTGTACTGACTTGAGTAATATCTGAATGATTTACTAGCCCATCCCATAACATGAAATGTGTATGGCCTTACAAATAAGCAGAAAGCCCTGTTTGAAAAGCTTCTATAAACTGACAGTAAGTTGATTGAACATATGAGATCTTGGAACATGAAGTGGGAGTAATGACTGTTTTGCTTGATCTCTGAGATAACGTTAGGGCAGTTCTATCAGGCTAAAAAAAAAAAGGGAAAACTGGATGTCTTTCCTTAGCAGGCTGATGAACAGCATATCTACAACCCAGAACAGAAGCTAGTTATGCTGGCATTTAAAACTTAGCAATGATCTTTTCCCCACTGCCAAAGCAAAAGCCAAAATTCCAGGCAATGAAGTAAACCCACTTGTAACATTCCAGCCCTGGGTCTGCAGGCTTATGGGCTCTAGAAAAAATCTTACTTTAATATTTATATATATATCAGGTTCTTTAATACCTTAAGAAAACGGAGAGAGACTAAGCCATGGACTTGCTCCCAAGGAGTTTCTTAATTTAGGTAAGAAAATAAACGAACTTGGTAAAGGTTCAAAAAGGGCACTACACAAGCTAGACAAAATACTTCATCACATTACCAGCTCAGCACATATTAATCAACAACACCCAAGTCAATATTCAACCAATTCACCACACTGAAGTTAAAGCAAATCCCTCCAGCTCCAATCCATCTGAAGCATCAAGAAAGGAGTAAAGTAAAAGAAATAAAGGGAGTAAGAAGAGAGAAGGAGAAAGAAGGAGAGACAGATCATGCAGCTACCACTGAAGCTTTGCAGCAGACCAGCTCTCACACATCCAGATGGCAGGGCCACCACATGTGCCACCCCTGTGCCTTGGTTTTATCTGCTCTGGTCTCTATGGCCAAACCCCCCAGGTGGGGTCTCTGACCCACTGGCCACTCTGGGGTTCCAGGCCAGGGTGAGGGTCCGTGTTCTCACTGTCCCTGACAATCTGAGCTGGGTCAGGGGCTGCAGGAGCTGTTATAGTTTTCCCAGGCTGTTTGTGACTGACAGCTGCTCCAGAGCTTCTCTGTGTGGGCTCCAGGGGCTGCCATGAGGGATACGATGCCATGCCATCTCTGTGAGGTTTGACACATCCCTTCCCCCTCCACACACACACACACACACACACACACACACACACACACACACAAGGTGGTTCTGACTCAGTAATAACTGATCTGGTGTGTAACAGCTCTCTATCCATAAGGATGCTTTACCATTTTACTATCTTTAAGTGCTAATTACTCCAAAGAAGCAGAGTGTCTAATAACATCACTGAAAGGCTTTGGGCAATTGTATTGAAAAGAGCACAATCCTGGGGGCTGAGTCCTGAAGTCCCATTACTGTTACTGTATGTTGTTTAGTGGTTGGTGTTCAGATAACATAAGTCTAAAACTAGGAATTGGGGAAGGTAAATCCTATGGAAATACAGACTACAGATTGTATTTTTGTGAGCAGAGCTCCACAAAGCTAAGACAAAGGTTTCAACAATGTCTTGATCAACTTAGGACATCCAGCTTTCTGTGAACAAATCCTCTTAGCTCAGATGCCAGGTAGGGTAAGATAGTGAAAGATGAGTTGTTACTATTCAAACTGATCCTTGTGCCAGAATCTTCATATAACTTCACTATTTTCCTTCCTTATATAAAAAAA
>VXBX01003614.1:158818-238597 GCA_013400415.1 Scytalopus superciliaris | reverse complement strand
TCTTTATATATTTTGCAATGCAAAAACGTCCATAAGACTTTTTTGTCTTTGCATTGGAAAACAATTTGCAGTAATATATACAAGCAGATTTCAAAATTGCTGCTTGAAAGAGACAGGATACACTTCTTAGTCAAATCATTTTTATCTTTCCACATGTTACACAGAAGTTATCTTACTTCGTACTTTAAATATGGTTATCCTGTTTCATTGTATATTGTGAAGAACTCTTTTGACCAAATTGAGATTTTAAAGGACTTTGGAAATTTGATTTTGAAAAGCCCAAATGGAGAAAATCCCCAATACACCTGTTTCCACATGAAATCTTGTGTACACGTTAGGATAACTTTTCCAAATATTTGTTCCCATAGTATTTTCCCAGAGGACATTGACTTATTGACAGTAACCTTCATGTGTACTTTCAATTATTACTATTACTGCTCGATATATATATGTAATATTTAGACAGGTAGTAGAAGCAATAAAAAGTAAAATCACTTTCTCATAACTTTTAATTCTGTAATAAGGGCATCACAAGTGTCATGCTTTCAAGGTAATTTAATGCTGGAAGTAATCAGCTGACTTAAAACCTACATCAAATTATCTTTCAATGATCTTAAACAGAAACAAACATATTTTAAAATTCTGAAGTGACTTCCAGGTACCCAAGGTACCTACTATCCTCAGTTTAAGAAGATAAAAGTCCTAAAATTAATCTTATTTGTTCTTTTGGACTATGCTTGCTGTAAAATGAAGCCTATGAATTAAGTGCTTTGCTTAGGAGGACCATTAATTCCTTGCAGTGCTTTGAAAGATGTACACTAACAGAGTGCACTTTGAAGAAAATGTGGTCATGCATAACACAGCAAAGATTAATGTCTACAGAGGACATGAAGGTTCTGTGTTTTCCCCAAGGGAGGGATCATTTCATTACAGTCACAGCTCAAGGTTTATGATCAACATACAGAATACGAGATCAGAACAAAATATATATTGCAAAGAAAAGATACACAAACAATCAGTTTTAAACACTTGAAAAAAGGGTGAGAAAAAATTAAGTTCCTTCATAGCATTACACAGTTGTCCTGCTTGTGTGAGACTTTTTCTCCAAATCATTCAATAATTTCAAAGGCGTTTCTCTAGGAAAAGGGAATTTCATTTTAGAAAGGACATAGCTAACTTGCTCTATGATGCCGAAAAAGCTCGGAATAAATGAACTGCTTAGAGACAATTTGATCTTTAAGCAGCAAGGTATTTATTAGGCAACTTTAGGGAGTGGGGCAGTTCATACTGCACAAACCCACTCCGAAGTTTCAGCAAGAAATGAGGTAATTTATACAGTTTGCATCTATGATTACATCATTTAAACATATATATTCATGTAGTTTCAACACTCAATTACCATATTCATAGAAGGTGGAGTTTAGGCAGTACCTAGGCGGGGCTTGAGGTGGAGCCTTCCAGAATCTTCTCTTGACATGACTTTTGGGTGGTCGGTTTCAGTATTTGGCCTCACTTAGGGGGTTGTCAGCTCTTCTTCCTTGCTGTGACCTTCTCTCCCTCTATTGTTAAATGACCTGCTAACTGAAGCTTGGAGAAGCCCTTGGCTCTAGGCCCTTTTAGCCTATTCAGATGTCCACCAGGTCCTGATTTATAACCTCTAAACATAATGCACAGCACTCCTAGCATTCTTCTAAGGCCTTGGTCCAGTAAGCAGAACAGGACAAAATCATCCACTAACATCAGGCAAAAACAGGCATTGTGTGCTTCTTCTAACAGAGCAAGGCACCTGTACTAACTCAGTTAACCCTCTCGGGCCTTTCTCTTGCTTCATCTAAGTTCCTGAAGTTAAATTGTTAAATGCTGATGAGTGAACACTTCCACAGTCTCTGACATCAAAATCAACTTCTCAAGCTTAAGGATATTAATTTTTATTAACTTTGTTCACCTTTATTAACTGTATTTAAGTGGAAGAAAACATTCCCATGGATTACCTGTCTCTCTCTCCTTCACCTTTCTCTTATAAATGAGGACATCCTTTTATTCAAACCTGCAATCTGCAGAATTTTGCCTAAACAGGTAATTCTGTACATTAGAGGAATCCATAATCATGTCCATGACCCATTTTTAAGTGTAGATGATTTTACAAAGCTCCAGTCATTATGGCACTCTGAGTTCAAACACTATTGAAATTAAGTGGAAATCAGGTTTTTAACTTGCAGTCTCTGTCCCCAAGTATCTGCAAGGTAAAGTTATGGTGTTCTAGGTTTAACCTCTATAATTTTTTCTAAACATTAGGAAGCACTCCAGCATACAGGTCAAGCCTTGTTTATGTTGCTCCTGCAGGTAAAACATTTGCTCTGCTAAGCAACATTTAAAGAAATTGAGGTGCATGATGTGCCAACCCCTGGTTCTATCTAAACACACAGGCCAGGTTTACTCTGATGCATACAAACCCTGTTGGACATAGAAGCACACAGATTTGAGTAGTCACTTTTAGCAGAAACAATAAATGTTCACAGACTTCTTTTAGAAACAAGTCACTATCCCACTCCTGAAAAGAGATATCACTGAAAAGTTGCAATACAAGAAGAAAGTTATGAAAATCTCATTTAGATCTCCTATAATCACCTTGAAGTGTTTAGAATAGAAAGTCACAGCAATCAAAAGATATCCAAAGGCTCTACTTTAACCTAAAATGACAGTTAGAGAAAGAAAAGGTATGCAGATAGAATAATTGTTATAAGAAGCTGAGGACAGATTGAAAGATGGAAAAGTCATGACTTTCTCACAAAACTCATCTTTTGATTATATTTTATCAGGTTTGTCATTTTTCACATTTTAACATTAGAACTAGAAACAGGGGATTGTCAAATTTGTAACTTCAGTAGCAAAGTGTTTAATCCAGAAGTTTTATTGTTATGTATATGCAGACCTCAAAATAGACTGGCTTACTTATGTGGGTTTTTAATACCATTGTGATCTTTACATTTGTGCAAGAAGAATCTTACAGAAGAAAGTGTCAAAAGAGGTATTTTCTTGGAGAAAGAAATGTCGATATTTGAGATGGATATGATGTGGTATGATGTTTACTTTTAATTAGAACTGAAAATTTGGCATACAACTGTTTACAGGGGACCTGTACACTTAAAGGATGGAGTTTGTTACAGTGCCAGAATCATGTTGTCTCAGCTGCTTTTATATTGATTAGCTGTGCTGTCATGGGATGTCAGCCATCTCTTGATTTGTGATTGTGACTTGCATGTGCTTCTCTCTCCTATTAGAAGTTAATTAAAACAAAAAGCTGTTAATGTACTTACTATGTCACTAAGTTCTTAAATATCTTTTGTTTTCATGCAGCCTAGGGTAGAGTTAGCTTTCTGGGCTGCAAGCACACATTGCTGGCTTGTGTTGAGCTTCACGTCCATCATTAACCCTAAGTTTTCCTCCTCAGGGCTGGCCTCAATCCATTCAAGCCTCCATTTCTGCTTGGGATTGCCCTGACCCAGGTGCAGGACCTTATACTTGGCCTTGTTGCACTTATGAGGACATTGACTGCACCACATAGCTCGGTGGCATCGACTAAGTTGTTAAGCATGCCCATCGTCCATGTCACCAACAAAGATGTTAAACAGTACCAGTCCCAAAGCAGAACCCTGAGGAACCCTTGTCACTGGTCTCCCCTTGGACAACGAATCATGGACCACAATTCTCATCTAGTCAGTTCCTTAAACACTGAGTGGTCCATCTGTTAAATCCATGTCTCTCCACTTTAGAGACCAGGATATCATGTGGAACAGAACAAAATGCTTTGCACAAATCCAGGTAGATGTCTGTCGATCTTCTTTTATCCACATCTGCTGAAAACCTTTTGCACAAGGCTACCAACTGTTTGTGATTACTTGGTTCTTACTTAATGCCTATTTTTGAAGGGGTAACTACCAGTCAGTGGGAACTTCACCAGACTGCTGTGACTTCTCAAAAAGAGACAGCAGCTCAGTCACTTTCTCCATCAGTTCCCTGAAGATTCACAGATGCGTGTTATCAGGTCCCGTGGACTTGTGTAGTGTCTTGTTCTTTGGATGGTCTGAAGCCTGATCTTCTTCCATAGCCAGTGGTTCTTCTTTGTCCCAATTCCTACATTTGCCTTCTGTGTGGCTCAGGCAGTATGACTGGAATACTTGCCAGTGAAAACTGAGACAAAAAAGTTGTTGAGTACCTCTACTATCTCCATATCCCAGTTAACCAGGTCTCCTATTTCTTTCTGGACTGAGACCACATTTTCCCTAGTCTTCCTTTAATCACAGACATACCCATAGGAATTTTCCTTCTTGTCACTGACATGCCTGGCAAGGTTTCATTCTATCAGGGCATTAGCTTTCCTAACCTGATCCCTGGCTGTTCAGACAATCTCTTTGTGTTCCTCTCAGACTACTTGTCCCTGTTTGCACCCACTGCAGGCTTCCTTTTTGTGTTTGTTTGTCCAGGAGCTCCTTGTTCATCCATGAACCTCCTGGTAGTTTTGCCTGTCTTCCTCTTTGTTGGGATGTATCACTCCTGAGCTTGGTGGAGGCAATCTTTGAATATCAACCAGCTTGCTTGGGCCCAGCTCCTCTTCCCTCCAGGGCCTTAATCCTTAGACTCTACCAAGCAGATCCCTGAAGAGGCCAAAGTCTTGCTCTCCTGAAGTCCAGGGTAGTAAGCTTCCCATGAGTCCTCCTTGCTGCCTTAAGGCTCTTCAATTCTACCATTTCATGGTCTTTACAGCTAAAGATGCCCTTGAGCTTTACATTCTGCACCAGCTTCACCTTGTTGAGAACAAGGTGCAGCATAGCACCTACCCTTGTTGGCTCCTCTACCATATTCAGAAGGAAGCTATTGTCATTGCATTCCAGGAACCTCCTAGAGTTCTTAAGCTCTGCTGTGTTCTATCTCCAACAGACATTAAGGCGGTTCTTCAAGTCTCTCCACTTTGCCAGTGAAATGCCTCCCCTTTGAAGAAGCACCCTCCCTGCATGTTCTCCAGTGAAAAGTGCTGCACCACACCCTGGCTGACATGACCCAGCCTATTTGCCCATCCTGGTCACTGTGCTCCTGCTTGCTTGTGCTCCCCAGGGCTGCCCTTCATGGGTATGGGGAATGGTTGGTGTTACTCCTGGCCCTGCTCACACCTCATCAGCTGCTCTCATGAGAGCTGCCAGCTCTGGGCAGACCTCAGTGCTCCCCTGGGCTTTCCTTGGGTCAGGACCACTCCCTTCCCCCGTACACCAGGATACTCTGCTCAGCTACAGAACACTCCTGCTGTTCAGCTCAGTGATTAATGTTTTATTAATAACAATATAGCTATAAGCCCCAGCATGATGAATATTAATAGTTTGAAAGATGAAACAATTTTCAGAGCTAAGCATATGGGATTCATTAACGTGAGGGGGTCATCACAAGGGTTTGATAGACTTAAATTTACAGTTAAAAGACCTTTTCTAAAAAAAAAAATAAAATCTTTGTAGTGATCAAAAGCATCACTTGGTACATTAATGTTCATACTAACTGACAGCAGCTTAACCAATGTTCTCCTAGACCTAGTGCTTTCTACCTCTTTACTCCAGCTTGACTACTTGCTAGGTAGATCATCTACATATTAACTCTGAGCTTTATATTGATATTTAGCTGGACACACAAGATGCTTCCCCTCACTGTGTTCCCCAACAGTCTGCACTGGGTTTTGTGCCTATAAATTAGTATAAGTAGGCTTCTATAACTGTCTTGGTTTTAGCTAGATTCAGATTACAATATGAATCATCATAATCTAACCTAAACCTCTTTAGGTTAAGTTACCATGCAAGACAACAAAACTTGTAGGCATGTTTGCCCTCAGACAGGAAACAATCTGACTATCTGCATCCCATTCAACCTGCCCCAATTACAATAGATGATGGCTTTGTTTTTCAAAAGGAAGATAAGTAGATGTGCTAAGGTTAATTGCATTAGAAAATATGAGTTGTGAAGTACCACTAAAAAAATGTTTTAAAAGCCAGTTGTGAAAAGTTCTGAACTGGACTGCACTTTGAAACTATTTATATAGATGAAAAAACTTGCTTGGTAGAACTGCCTCTAATAGTACCTTTCTTTGTACTAAACCTGAGGATTCTTAGGACAATATCTAGGATTTTAGGCATTTCAACACTTGTAACACATTTTTCCCTGAAACTTTGATTCATATGATTAAGGTGGTCTGTTTTTTTTTTTTTTTTTCATTGCAAGGAAGCATTAAATGTTTATAAGGAATAAGTTAAAGAAGTGTAAAATCTCAGCAGTTTATGACATAATAAAGTAAGATATACCACAAATATTAAGAGCAAATCAAATATGACCATGGCATATTTTTGTGCTCCATTGCCACACCTATACTTCTCCTCCTCTTTGAGATAAAGCATGTTCCATTCATTTAGTATGGAGATGTATAGTCTGGGAAGAGTTGTAACTAAATTTTTGCGTTGATGAAATTGTGGAGTAGGACACAGTTACCATTACATATTCTGATATTGAAATGCTAGAGTTCTTACTATTCATGCTTGAGCTATTTTATTCTTATTCTAGCACTGAGGAACAAAGAAAGCTATTTTAATGCACGCATTTACTATTTTTCCCTAACTTTGATACAGAGCTTACACTACATTTTGAATGGTAAATTTAATATCAAAAGTTACCCTGTCACACTCAAACATCCAAATGCATACCCACATTAATCAAAATGCAAGGCTACGCAAGTGCTGTGATCACATAAATTACCTGCTTGCCTTGTCTGTGAATGTGAAGAAGCTTACAAGGAGCTAGTTTTTATTATTAAATACCTGTAACACTATCTCAGTGCCTAAATATCAAGCAAAAGAAATACTGACCTAAAAAGACTGTTTTCCCTCAATAATTAATATGTTATTGTTGCAAGTACAGAGAGTCATAGAATCATTATGGTGGGAAAAGACCCCCAAGATCCTGGAGTACAACCATCAACCTAACACTTCCATTTTCACCACTAAATCATGTCCCCAGGTGTCATATCCACGTATTTTTTGAACACTTCCAGGAATGGTGATTCCACCATTTCCCTGAGCAGCCTGTGTCAAGGCTGAACAACAATATCAGTGAAGAAATGTCTCCTAATATCTAATATAAACCTCCCTTGGCACAGCTTGAAGCCATTTCCTCTTGTACCCAATCACTTGTTACTCTGGAGAAGAGGCTGACTCCCACCTCAGTACAATCTCCTTTCAGGTAGCTATAAAAAGTGATAAGGTCTCCCTGAGCCTCCTTTAATCCATGATAAATAACCCTAAATCCCTCAGCCACTCCTCATAACACTTAACTCTCCAGACCCTTCCCTGAACATGCTCCAGCACCTCAATGTGTTTCTTGTAGTAAGGGGCCCAAAATTGAACTCAAGGTGAGGCCTCAGCAGTGCTGAGTACAGAGGGACAATCACTGCCCTGGTCCTGCTGGCCACACTATTTCTGATAGAGGACAGAATGCCATTGGCCCTTTTGGCCACCTAAGCACACATTGGCTCATTGTCGTGGGTTCAACCTTGGCAAAATGCCAACCCCCCCAAGACCCACAAGGTCCCAGTGAAAGGAGGGAAGAAAAAAACCCTGAAACTGGAAAATATTGTATACATATATTTACAGGAAAGTTACAATACATATATGTACAAATATAAGAAAAACCAACAGTAACTTCATCCAAAGCTAGCCTCCCCAATAACACACAGATTCCACCACCCAAAACCCACAGGAAACAAAAAACAAAGACGTTCCCCTGAAAGAGCACCCAGCAAAGCAACATCAAACAGAAAAGTATTTACTTGCCAGAGCCCAGAACTGCTGTGGGCATCTCGGCAGGGAAGCGGCAAGGCCTGTCACTCTGGGAGCAGCAACAGGGAGTCCTCCCCACCACACCGCACGGAGAGAGGGAGGGCAAGAGAGAGCGAGGATACCTTCCCCACTAGATTTATACTCAACTTGATGTCATATGATATGAAATACCTCTTTGGTTGCTAAAGTCAGGTGATACTAGACCCTCTAAATCTATGGAAAGCCCTATGGCTCACAAAACTGAGGCCTGCTAAATTTGTTTTCAGGCCTAACTAAACTAAGGCCTTAATCTAAGTTTTGAGGGTTTGTCAAACCCATCACACTCATGTTCAGCAGACAGTCAAGCAACGCTCCCAGGTCTTTTTCCACTGGGCAGCTTTCCAGTCATTCTTCCCCCAGCCCATAGCGCTGCATGAGGTCCTTATATCCCAGGAGCAGTATGCAGACCTTCAAAATGTGCCAGGTTTAACAGTTGGTAGAACAAGACTAACCCTTCAAAGTAAAGAACAGGACATTTTGCATAGAAAAAAAAAAAAAATACTGTCCCCTTAGAGGTCTAGTATATTATAGAATTGTTTTTAAATTACAACATAGTTTTGATTTCTGTTGAAATTGTTCCTGTGGGTTTAGCAATCCTCCCAAAATCTCCATTATATAATTCTTAGAGAAAGACAGTTTATTTGGATACAGAAGCCTGAGGATCTCACCTTCTTTATATTTCATCAATACCAGAGGAATGGAAAAGTCAGGCACCTAGGTTAATATCTCTAGCTGAAGTAGTATTCATGTTACTGTATACTTAAATGAATTGCTATTTAAGCTGCATAAACATTACAGCTCTTAAATGTGGCGTGATTAGAAACGTCTATAAATATCACATTTACTGTTGCATATTGTTCTATCATTCTTTTCTCTCTAAATCAGATAGCAGTACCAGAAACACACAGTTTGAAAACCTGGCAGCCATACTGTGATATTGGACTAGCCAGGTGAGATCAAATTGAGATCCCAGTTTAAAGTGCTGAAGCATTCCCTGAAGCAGCCTTCATATAAGATATTAAATGTCATCATCTTCATACTTCATTGACTCTATAATTCAACAGGGAATAACTTCTTTCACTGCACCAGGTTCCCAGTATAATTTGGTGTGTCTTGATGAGATCTTGTCTATCTCAGAAATTAAACTTCAGTAATGATCCTATTTTATGGAGTATTACTGAATACAGAAATAAAAGTAAAAACATTTGCCTCTTATGTCTCAAAAGCTGTAAATTTCAGTATTTAAACTTTGTTCAGTCACACCTCTTTAATTATCCAATTAAGAAAGCCATTTATTCATTCAAGTCAATTTTGATCACTAAAAGATGGAAATTATTAATACTACAATAGTTTTATTAAAAAAAAAAAGATAATGCATACACTGGGGAAATTTTTCATTAAACTGAAATTAAATCATTTCCTATCTTCATATTTATGTAGTTACAGTTAGTTAAGGGTTTAATTATTTAAATCTTTATTTCTAATACCTATATTCAAGTAAACACTCAATATTGATGACAGAGAACTACCTGTCCCTACCAAGTCCTGCTGCACTCAAGATCTTAGGGTCTCAGATTTTTGTGTTCTTCAGACATCAGATCACTCTATAAAAATACTATACCAATGAACTCTGACTGTATGACAGCATTTGCTGTTTCCCTTACTTGTAAGAATGGGATTGAGATTGTACTTATCTATACCTGTTCTGTCAGCCTTTCTCAGGATAATTATAACTGAATAATATGATTAAAAAACAATCTGAAATTGTCATAGGTACATGCTTCTCCAAGAGGCACCTGGAATATGAGTTTATATGGCTGAGAACTGTATAGCCCATATTAAAAAACATCTACAAAACTTTTAGGACTTTTGGGAAAGAAAAGTAGCGAAGTGATAAAGTAGTACTAACTTCTTATTACATGCAGTAAGGTATCACTCTGCAAGTCCCCCTCAAAAGAGAAATCCCAGTATGCTGTCTGCTTGGTATTTCCTTCTCATGACATCTGCATGAGAACTTAAATCATTAGTGAATTTGGGCCAATACTAAAAGTATATTCTCAGGTGGACACCCATGGGTCTCCCTACCAGCGGCTTATCTCTCCCATGTCCCCTTCAAAGGACTTGTAACCATTGAGCATATTTGTGCTATCCACTATTAAGTAAAGGCATAGCTAGTAATGTTGCTTACTAGTTTTCTACACTACCCTCATGGAAAGAGAAGGACAATGGTAAAACAAAGGAAACGGAGATATACTAACTATATTAAATTTTTGCTCTGAATTGTATTGGTTAAATGAACTGTATTTACAAGTTCACTACTATTGTTTAAAGGTTACTACTTTTACTGAAAACATGAGAACCCCTCCCTTCAATTTTTCTGTCTGCTAAATTCTAGCAGGAAGAAGAGTCAGGTAGGGGAACTCCTTTATTTAGTGACAGAGTTCTGGGAGGTAGTGAGTAGGTAGAGGAGGTAGGTAGAGGCAAGTCCAAGAAAGACATAGTGGGACAGGCCTTGCAGGGGGACAGGACACATGACATAGAGGATTCCCTATCCTCATTCCACCTGGCTGAACACAGTAACTTAAGGGATAGGGAGCAATGCTGGTCACAGAAGACACATGCCCCCTCTGTGACTATTCTGTCTTCGCAGGTTCCCTTGTGTTACAAGTGAAACTGAAAAATAACAAGGAAGAAGGTTCATCTAGGCTGGAGGTGTTATCAAGGCTACATCAGCTTTCACCCTGCATCAAAACTGCTTCCACAAAGTAAAAAAACCTGGGTCATTGTCATAGGAAACTCACTCCTGAGAGGAACAGAAGGCCAAATATATCAGCCAGACCCATTTTTCAAAGAAATGTGCTGTCTCTCTGAGATTTAGGTTAAAGACATGAAGAAAGCTTCCTACCCTGGTAAAGCCCTTGGATTATTACCCACTATTGATTTTTCTAGTAGGCAGCAATGGAGTTGCAAGAAGAAGTCCAAAGGCAATTGAGAGATTTCAGGGCACTGAGATGACTGATTAAGGAATCAGAAAAAGAAGCAATGTTTGTTCTCCTTCCAAATGTGGGGAATGATGAGAGAAGAAGCAGGAAGAGCCAGCAGATCAATACCTGGCTCTGAGCCTGGAATTTTGAGGGTTTTGATCATGGGTCAATTAATGACACTAGGCCTGCTAGCAACAGACAGGGTACACTTGTCTCAAACACAGAAAAGAGTCTTTGCACAAGAGTTAGCAGGGCTCACAGAGAGCTTTAAACTAGATTGGAAAGGGATAAAACCAGTGTCACTAGAGTTGTCTGCCAGCATTTGAGGGATGATGTGCTAGCAAGGTCCTTTGGTCTGCCATCTCAGTGCAGGTAGGGATGGAGATCCATGTGGCAGCAAAGGTACAAAGGTTATTGATCTGTTAGAAACTACGGAAGTGTCCGAGAGTGGTCATGTATGAATTAAAGGTCATTTAGCCCAAAAGCTTGCAAGATCAGTAGCCCAACATGTGCATCTACAACAACACACTTAGCATGGAAAACAAACAGGAGAAACTGTAAACCATCTTGCAGCTGGAAAATTGACATAGTTACCAAAGCAGAAACAACTCTCACAACTAGAGTGCTGCAACAGATGACTATAAACTCTTCAGAAAGGAGAGGCAAAAAAAACAGAGAGGCAGAAGTGGGGTAGCCCTGTCTGTTATGCTCAACTTTGATGGTCTAGAGTGTAATGATGGTGATAACAAGGTCAAGTGCTTATGGGTAAGAATCAGGGCAAATGTCAATGAGGCAGATATTCTGGTGGGAGTTTATTATATCCACACAGGATCAAGAGATAAATAAAATATGCTCTAATTACCTAGGTGTAGTCTCACCATTGCTAAACATTGTTCTTGTGGGAAACTTTAATTTACCAGATGACTGCTGAAAATAGAATACACAAGAGAGGAAAGATCTGAGGAGGTTCCTGGAGTGTGTGGAAGATAAATTCTTGACACAGCCAGTGAGTTACACACTGAAGAAGATGCCCTGGACCTGTTGTTTGTGAAAAGGGAAGGACTGGTGGGAGATATGATGGTTGGAGGCTGCCTTGGGCACAGTGATCACAAAATGAGAGTTTTCAGTTCTTGGAGAAACAAGGAGGGACGTGTCAGCAGCACTGCTATCTTGGTCTTCCAGAGGACAGACTTTGGCCTGTTTAGGAGACTGGTTGACAGAGCTCCTTGGAAGGTAGTCCTGAAGGGCAAAACAGTCCAGCAAGGCTGGACGTTTTTAAAGAATGAAATCTTAAAGGTACAGGCTGTCCCCATGTGCTGAAGGACAAGACGGCAGAGAAACCCAGCCTGGCTTTGGACGATAATCAAGGAGGAGCAGTTGGGAAGGGGTGGAAAGAAGGGACTACAAGGATATCAGTAGGTCGTATGAGGATGTCATGAGGCTGTGCGGGGATAAAATTAGAACTGGTTACCGCTATAAAAGACAGTGAAGAATTGTTTGTATTAACACTGCAGATGACAAAAGGAAGGCTAAGGAGAATCTTCATCCTTTATTAGATGGGGAGGGAAACATACTGACAAAGGATGAAGAAAAGGTTGAGGTACTTGATGCCTTCTTTGCCTCGGTCTTTAACAGTAAGGCCAGTTGTCTGAGCTGGAACAGAGCAGAATGAAGTCCCCTAATCCAAGAGGAAACTGCCAGTGACCTGCTGCATCACCATCATATACACGCAAATCTATGAGACCACATGGGATCCACCAAAGAACACTGAAGGAGCTGGTAGAAGTGTTCACTGAGCCACTTTCCCTCATCTATCAGCAGTTGTGACTAACTGGAGAGGTGCCACTTGACTTGAGGTGACTGATGTGACACCCAACTATGAGAAGGGCTAGAAGGAAGATCCAGGAAACTACAGGCCTGTGAATCTAATCTTGGTGTTGTCAAAGGTTATGGAGCAGATCATCTTGAGAGCCATCATGCAGCATGTGCAGAAGAACCAGGGGATCAGGCCCAGACAGCATGGGTTTATGAAAGGCAGATCCTGCTTGACCAACCTGATCTTCTATGACAAAGTAAACAACTTAAAAGATGAGGCAAAGACTGTGGATTTTGTATACCTGGACTTCAGTGAAGCCTTTGATGCTGTTTCCTACAGCATTCTCTTGGAGAAACTGGCTGCTTATGGCTTGGATAGGTGCACTGTTTGCTGGGTAAAAGACTACCTGGGTGGCTGAGCCCAAAGAGTGGTTAGTGAACAGTGCTATATCAACCTAGTGTCTGGTCACAAACGGTGACCCCCAGGACTCAGTACTGGGGACAGTCCGGTTTATTATCTTTACAATGATCTGGACAAGGGAACTGAGTATGCTCTATCAGTTCAGAGACAACACCAAGTAGGAGTGTTGATCTTGTGAAGGGTAGGAAGGCTCTGCAGAGGGATCTGGACTGTCTGGATTGATGGGCCAAAGCCACATCCCAGGTCCTGCATTTGGGTCACAACTCCATGCAGTGCTACAGGCTTAGGGAAGAGTGGCTAAAAAGCTGCTAGAAAAGGACCAGTATGGATGGTATGGTGGCATCCTGGCTTGTATCAGAAATAGTGCAGCCAGCAGGACCAATGCAATGATCATCCCCCCTGTACTCAGCACTGATGAGGCTGCACCTCAAGTACTGTGTGTTCAGTTTGAGGCCCCTCACTACATTAAAGACAGTGAGGTGCTGGAGCTTGTCCAGAGAAGGGCAACAAAGCTGGTGAAGGGTCTGGTGCCCAAGTCCTATGAGGAGTGGCTGGGGCACCTGGGGTTGTTTACCCTGGAGAAAAGGAGGCTCAGGACACACCTTATTGCTCTCTACACCCACCTGAGAGAAGTGTGTAGTAAGGCAGGGGTCAATCTCTTCTCTTACGTAACAAATGATCATTTAATTTGCCTGATAAAACAGTAACCAGTGACTTATTTTAAAAGAGCTGGTATAGCCTAATATATGAGACAGAATGACTGAAAGTGTTTTTAAATCCACATGAGGTGGTTAATAATTTTTACACATAATTAACAACATAAATGAAATCTCAAATTAGGACTATCTTAGCAATTGTCAATCATATGACATTAATGCACAGGCACCAGCATCTACCATTTTCACTAAGATATGACCTTAGCCCGTATTAGTCCTTCAATTAACTAAGCAATGTATTTTCAGCTTTCAGTCCTGTTACAAAAGTCACATTTTGTTGTGATTTGATAACAAAAGTGTTCTCTGATGTTAGGAAGGAAATAAATCTCCATATGAACCTATATTCCCATGCAAGCTGTATAGCATTTGCAATCAGCAACATTTTCATTGATTTCTGCATTTTCATAGTGATAGGTCCTATGATCAGCGAAAGCTCATAAAAAAGTAACTCTGACATAGTGCCAAGGCTTCCCCAGCCAGCTGAAGAGAGATATAAACCTTTCTATTTAAATTATACAGTGAGGATGGCATATTTTCTCAGAAAAGCTTTCATTATTATGAATACTTGTGGGTTTTGTTACCAACAACATGAACTTATCTAGATCTACAAATTTTTTGGTTTTTATTTAAGCAGACTTTCTAAATACAGCAGCTTCTGGCATCAGATGACAGTAAAGCTCATTAGGGGCATGTTATAAAATGAACAAAGTTTAAAAAAAGATAATGATTCTATTGTCCAAATAAATTAAAAAGCTATATTTCTATGAAATTTCTAGAAGACTGTACTGAGATAACTCACTAGTAATATGGGTTTTGAAAGATAATGTTGGGTTTTTGTTGTTTGGTTTCTGTTGGTTTGTTTTCCTGTTTGTCTGGTGTCATTTTTCTAAAAAAAAAAACCCACAACAAATCCACCAGCAAATAGAATGGATGCGCAAGTAGCGTTGCAATGGTAAAAGTTCTGGTGGAACAAGAACTTCTGTATCCTCTGAGAATAAGGGCTGACAAATTTAGAGCAAGAGGCTCCATTTTTCTAATTTCCACCTGCACAATGTACAACCACCTTACTGCACATTGTCACAGGATGGCAGAATAAAGCCATGATTGTCACAGAACTTCAAAAAAGTGCATAGATATTGAAAAAGGACAAAGTACTCTTAATAATTGAAAAACAGATTAGAAGAGCTGCTGATTCAGGCTTCATTCACCAGGTCCTATCTAATTGCAAATACAAGTTCTTTTGCCCTTTGTTGAGAACTACTGAAGGCAGTCATCAGCAAAGGAATCCCAGGTTCACTTCAGAGATGCAGTTCTTGTATTTTTATGCATTTTGGATATGATTATATTAGACTTCACTAGGACAAAAGAAAGACGATTGTTGGGAAAAAGGAAAATGGTCCAATTCCTTAGGAAAATGAAAAAATACAGGACTGTACTGATTGCATTTTAAGATGTAGTCCACTCTCCAAATCTTATATCCATATACTTCATAAAAAGTAGGTCTATTTAGGCAGGTGACTGGTAAAGTAGTGGGATTATTTTTAATTGTATTAATCAATTATCTTACGTAAGTATGATATTGCTAGTAACTTTGAGGTTCAAGTACATAGCCCAGTATTTTACTGCATGCCACAAAGCCTTTAGGGTTACTAGAAGTCAGTATTAAGCTTGCCCCTCAGATCCTTTTGATTCAGCGTTCACTTTGTAAAAGTGTTTGAGGATCATAACTTAATAAATTCAGAAAAGCCTTATGTCAGCAGTGTCTTGTTTTTTCAAATAATTTTTAAAAATGTAGAGGTTAGCCTAAAGTGAGGAGAATGCAAATAAAATAATTTTTTTTAGCAGGAAACAGAAACAATTATAAATAAGAGTCCGTGTATAGCATTGTTGCACTAACATGTCATTAAACATCTGTACTACCTTTCCTATCCAGTCTGCATGTTCAGAATTAGGATTGTGTGCTTTGGGCTTACATTATGCTACACATGATATTTATTTAAGAAACTGTGTAAGGCAACAAATCAATTAGAAAGCCACTTTTAGGGACCTTCTAGGTATTCTTGCAGGGAAAGTACAAAGAAGCTCCCTTCTGAGATCTCTTGGATGGGGGTGGCATCAACAGTGATGTTAGTTCTAAAGCTGAGCTTTCCAGTGAATTCCTTTACCTAGGACTCCTTGCAGATTAAGTCTTTCAGTCTAAAGCATTTTTTTCCTTCCTTCTGCAACATAGTCTAGTCATCTCTTAAAGAAAGAGAGGGCTTCAGTTACAAAACGGTTTTGTAGTATTGGCAATTCCCCGCCTGGATTAAAGTAGCAAATCCTTACATTAAAGAAGGGTAAAACCCTCTTCCTTTTGCTGGTTGCTTGGACTGCTTTAGGGAGAATGCATGTTTCACTGGAATTTATACTCTCTATCAATTGGGGCATTAAAAACTGCAAGCATTTAAAGTAATTATTACTAGATCATTACCAGTAAAAACTAGGTGGCGTGCAATTGAATTTGGAGTAACTGATTCTCAGCTTCTGATTTACATGAAGAATATCAGTACATCATTTTCTTTTAGTAAACAACATGGACCATTAATTTTGCCACAGGGAGTAAATTTCAAGTAGAGAGTTGAATTAGAAAACAGTAAATTTATTTGTTTCGGTAGTGTTAAGTGTAATAGTGTGTATACATTGGCTTTATTTCAAGATAGCAGCTGCATGCATCAAAAACTTTATTACTCCAACTTAGATGTTTCCGTTCTTAAAATTCCTTTTTCAGGCTGGGCAAGTTTTTCAAACCCAATTGAAAATACTGTTTGCTAGGAAGTAACTTCTTAAAGGTCATCCAAAGGCCAATAAAAATAATGCATGTTTGAAATCATATTTCAGTTCACAATCCTTTTCAAAAAAAACCCCTAGGATTCCTGACTGAAATGGGTGCTTGCTGATGGAAAACTATTTAGGCCTAAAATAAAATCTGTTTCAAAATTGCTAATAATCAGTAAGTGCTCATTCATGCTTCAGATCAACAGAACAAGAGGTAGTCTCATGGAAGGATCATAAAGAGACAACTTATATCAGTAATCTTACCTTTGATAGTGTTTAATAAGAAGAACTATATTTCATAAGACTCAATTATTTAACTACCTTTTATCATATTAAAAAAAAATGCAATGTAGCTGAAAATATACAGCTACAGCACATATTCAAGGAATTCCTCCAGGTTTTAAGAAAGAGAAATTACTGAGATAACAGTTTCACACTTGGCATTACATTTAATTCTATGGTACTTAGTGATTCATCACAAAATGAGTTTCAGTTGAAAAGTCATTTGCTGAAAAAGGAAGTGATAAAGACTCTTGATCTCAAATATGTCACTAATAGATAATGAAAAGGCTAACAGCAACTTGTACTTTCCTACTTTTCACACTGTATTGCAAGTCACAGATCCATATAAATAGATTGGTAAGTGTAGAGCAAGGCAGCTAGGGGTGCTGATCGACAGCTGGTGAACATGAGCCAGCGTGTGCCCGGGTAGCCAAGAATGTTAGTGGCATCCTGGCCTGTATCAGAAATAGTGGTCCAGCAGGACCAGGGCAGTGATCATTCCCTTGTACTTGGCACTGGTGAGGCTGCACCTTGAATCCTGCATTCAGTTTCGGACCCCTCATTGTAAGACAGACATTGAGGTGCTGAAGCATGTTCAGAGAAGGGAGCCAAGCTGGAGCACAAGTTTTATGAGGAGCAGCAGAGCTAAAGCTGTGTAACCTGGAGAAAGGAGTCTGACGGGGCAGGGTCGGGGACACACCTTACCATTCTCTTCAAAAACTTGAAAGGAGATTGAAGTAAGGTTGGGGTTGGCCTCTTGTCCCAAGTTGCAAGCAGTAGGACAAGAGCAAACAGTCTCAGTTTGTGCCAGGGGAGGTTTAGATTAGATATTACATAAAAATTTCTTCACTGAATGGCTTGTCCAGCACTACACCAGGCTGAGGCTGCCCAGGGAAGTGGTTGAGTCACCATCCCTGGAAGTATTTTAAAGGTAAGTGGATGTAGTGCTTACGGTCCTGGTTTAGTAGTGGATTTGACAAGGCTAGGTTAACAGTTGGATTTGATGACCTTAGAAGTCTTTTCCAACAAAAAAACCAAACCAAAACAAAAAAAAAATTGCATAAATAGAATAAATTTGTGTCAACTACCACTTCTCAATTCTTTGCAGCAGAAAGATCCACCCTAGTTCTCCAGAATATCCTTGAGAGCTGCAGCTGTTATTTCTACTGGTTTTTTTTGTTTGTTTGTTTCTTTCTTTCTTTTTAATTTTGTTTATTGTTTTGTTTTGTTTTTTGTTTTGTTGTTTTTGGTTTTTTTTCATTTATTTATTTGTAACTGCACACTGGTAAGAAGCAGGTTGATGACACTTATTTTGTTTTCTGTTGCTGTTCTCCCTGAAGAATGATACAAAGATGAGGTCGTAGTATGAGGACCACTGTTATGAGAAAGTTGATGTAGAGAATCAAGCGATAAAATATGGACCAGAGATCTGAAACTCACCTTCAAATGCCACTACAGTGACGGAAGTGTGGTAAATGCTAAAGCTGACAAAGACGACAAGACCCAGAAGCACTTTTACTGTCACAGTTTATTGTCTAGAGTACAAGTTACAAGTAAGGCCATTCAGGAGCCAGCCTACATGTCTCCTTCATAAATGGAAAGTCACTTTTAAACTAACTGCCTTAGTCTCTCAATTTGCAGACCAGGAATTAATGGTAAATCTAAGAATATTTTAAAAATTGTTTTAGACAGAAATACAGATCCATTTCACTAACATCATTAAGTTTGTATTTTTCAGTTCATATATTCACCCTTTGCTCACATTTTGGAGACAATTATCTGTTTGTTACATTATAAAATTACAAATGTATTTTACTTTTTGGCCTTCTGCTAATTCTCCATGGAAAGACACGAAACAGTCTTATTTGTTTCTGAAGCAAAGCCAGTGTTCTTGTTTTTGAAGCTTGGTGTGTGTAGGTATGTTGTAATTCTATACTGAAAACAGTCAGTTACAGGCCACAAAAAACCAACCAAATAAAAAAACCCAACCAACCAACTAAAAAACCAGCCAAAAAACCCAACCAAGTATCAGTTATTAATCATAGTAAAAATAATCTATTAAAACTCACAATTATGTATCAATATTTATGACACACATTTTGTTTAAAATTACATAATTCTTGGAAAATCAGAAGCTGAAGTTAGAAGCAATCAAATGCTTAGGTTGTCTTTGTAATATAATTATGTATTTACCAAGATGTATAATCATATTTTATTTAAAAAATATTCAGAAGATTGATCTTTACTGGAATATCTTTGTTACCTGCAAAAAACCCCAAGTGTTCTACCTTCAGAGTAACTCAATGGAAGAAGTGAGATTAATTCCATTACAACAAGCTGATAATTAATTTTAGTTTACTTAATATGATACTGAAGCTGGAGAATAAGTTAATTAGACCCATTTACAAATAATAACATGTCCCACACGCTGCCTGGAATATAAATGTTACTGCTGCAAATAAGGATGTATGACTGTTGGAGGAGAGGAAAGAGATTAGCTGTGGAAGGCAGCACAGGTCTGTGACTGCCTGAGATCTGAGAACTGCTTGCTGTGTTTATATGAACCCTTGGTATGTTTTAAGGACTGTTTGTGGTTGAAAGTGTGTACCGAGTTTGAGGATTTCATCATGCTATATATTTTCCCTTTGTTTCACTGCACGTCCCTGCTGGACTTCCCCATCCCGTCATGGCTTGTAACCCACCCCGATCGGTCCCAGCGTGCAGCAGGGTAGCATTTCCATATATGGTATATACCTGCCCTTGTATTCCCAGTTTTGGAGGCTTTTGCCTTGTATTGCAAACCCCTCCCAGGTTTTTCCCTAAGCCCTTCCTAAGTTCCATCCTGTTCCAGAACCTTCCCTACTGATCCTATATAAGCCGGGCATCATTTCAATAAAAAAACCCCTTTTTCTCTCCCTGCACCCCTGTGGAGTCTGTGTCCTCCTTCTCCCCTTATTTCCCCTTCAAGACTGCATATGATTATCAGGCTGAACTCAAAAATTGGTAGTATTCTTCTCCATGAAATAAGGATGTAGAGAGTAAAAGATTGATGTGCTCCAAGCTAATCAAAAACACAGCAACTACACTTCCTAACAAGTTCCTAAAAATATAGGCTATACTTAGATAAACTCAGTATAATAAAAATTAAAAATTTGAATCTTTTTTTTTTTTTGGGGGGGCAGAGCCATATACAAGTTAAATTTAGAAGAAAAATATATTTTTGAGAATCAAGTTTCCCTAGCATACACATAGTTTAAGAAATGAGCACAGATCCTCAATAATCATGATGACTGCTCATGATTACCCTTACCTCAAGATTTAACATGCTTTATAAATACTATGAGTTACCCCAAGTCTACCAGAAAGTAAACATCCTTTTCTAAGCCTCATTTCACAGTAAGTAGGTATGAAAGAGTATTTTGCTCATTATTCATTCAGAAGTTTAACGGGTTGAAGTGGCCAAACTGAACTAAGTTTTATAAAAGTAACAGAAGACAACAGGGTGCAAGAGAATCTCATATTTTATGAATTTCACAAACCAAAGGAATTGTGAGAAAGTCCACAGACATATTTGCACAGTAAGGCATGACTCAATGCCTATCAGTGGCAGATTGGAACCTTTGTTATTTAAAGACAGCAGAAGTTGTAATTGGTCAATATCTGAGTTATCAGATCATTAGGAAGCATAACATCTTATATTGCATATATATTGAACGTTTAATGGTCTACAGATCTTATGAAGATTTGTGTGTTTCTAGTATATAGCTCTAGGGCACAGTCCAAAGCAGTACTGAATTAAAAGAACAAATACAGCAACACCTATGTCAATCAAAAAGTAGCTAAACCTTAGCCTGGTCAACACAATCAGTTTTCTTGAAAAGCAGGAGATAAATTAGGTCATCTGAACTGGTAACATTATGTACCTTACGATAAAGACCATAGAAACTTTGGAAACTCACTTGTCTTCTGCACATTCCAGCTGAATTTCTCCAATCAATAGAATGGACATTCTGTATTACTGGCGGAGAACAATTTCCAAATAAGAAAAATGATAGCTTGAAGTTAAAAGCTACAAAATTCCTTAAAGCCTATCACAGAAACATTTAAGAGTGTGTCAAAAATAGAGCTGGATGAACCAAATGAATGACTACCACATACCAATGTTCATCCTAACTTCATGGTCAGGGAGAAAACAAAATTACTCAGGGGGAAAAGCAAACAAAAACCCCAACAACCTTACCTTCTTCAGTGGGGAAAGTCCAGGGGAAATTCTTTACTGTGATAACAAGGGATAGCCTGAATCCCAAGATGAAAAACAGGAGCAAGACTGAAGTACTGTGATTGCTACCTTGTTATAGCCAAGGAATATAGGAGTTTGAGACTGCAAGAACAGCCAGAGAAGGTTACAAGCAGCTACAGATAAAGAGGAAAGGAAGGTGCAGGATTCTATACCCTTGACAAAATTGTGAGAGGAGGATAAGTGAAAGCTTTTCTATTATTTAAAGCTAGAGGACTGACATATTTTTTCCTCATTTGCCATGGAATGACAGGGTTTAAAGACATGTTGCGTTATCACTCAACTCTATTCCCCTACATTAAGGCATCATTTTATCTACATAATTTCTGTGACCTGCTTATCTACTTGTTCTCCATGGTTAGAAGCTATATCCAGGCAATTTATTTCAGGGCTTCCCTACTTAAGCATTTTGAGAAAAATTAAAATATCTACAGTTAATCTTCCGTACCATTTCATGAATTAATTATCTTTTATCTTTCCATGGACATGGCAAAGAATTATTTCATGTCTCTTTGCAATAGTGTTCTACATATTTAAGACTCTCTTCTTAAACAGAATAACATGAATTGAATCATACTTCTGTTCTAAGCCATGTTTAGTAGACTTATGATCACCCTTTATCCCCTCTGAGCTTTCTCCAGTTGTGCTGAGCAAAGCTCAGAACTGGACAGAAGCCAAGATCTTCCTAGTATTCAGTAGAGAAGGATTACTTCAAAAGGCCTTACAGAATGTAGATTCACTTATACAAGAATATAGTATTTACTTTATTTTCAGAACAGCAAGATATCCCTGAGTTATGGCTCAACTAGAGATCATTACTGAGTTTTTGGTATAGCCACCTGAACCTCTGACATCTTATAATTCTGTATTTTTTATTTTTTTTTAATTTCTGTTTTAATATATTTGGTCACAAATTTTGTTTTTCCCAGTAACGGCAATTTCAGCATTTTTAATTCTGAAGTGCGTAGTCTTCCTCAGTTCAGCGACATTACATTTTATTCTGCATCCGAACACCCAGACCACTAGCAAAGCACTGAAGAAATAAAGGCATTAGAGAATTTTAAGTTGCATCAGTGCTCAAACCTTAATGTTCAAAATCAGTTCTGAACAGGTTCCAGTCTCAACAGCAGTGCAAGTATTCAGTTTTCATCGCGCTATTTCACTTCTTGGCAAATAACAGGATTTTCTAAGGAAAAATGGTCTATGAACAATCTGTCCAGGGACAAGCAATATGTACCTGTACCATAATTTAAGACTGTGTGATTTATTCCAATTTGAAAACTTATCCTTGGTGAACAATTAAGTATTCAGAAATTAAAGTAAAACTGAAACTTTTTTTTTTTAAATGTGATAAGCATGAGTAAGATTTTTAAATTTATATCTTTTGCTCTACCTAAATCTAAAATACATTATTATTTACTCTTTGAAGATATCAAAGTATTTGGAGATTTCAAAGCATTGTACACAAGTGTCCATCTTGCAAAGGTATTGCCTAGTTTCCTCTTTTTGCCAATATAATTATGAGTTTGAACACAATATATTACCTCTGTAATGTTAAACAGAGGCATTTCTGTTGAAAGAAAGTTGGGTAGTTTTGCAACCTCTATTTTGTTATAGCATGCACACAGCTAGTTGTAACTGAGCTTACTGTCACCTCAACAGTTTTTTTGTGTGCCTGAGCTCATCTAAAGAGTTCTGTATAGGCAGTAATAGTGAAACATGTAAATAAGTATTTCTCACTTGAGCTTATTGGGGGTGGGGGTGGGGTGAGGAATGAGTAATCTAGGTTTATCTTAGACAGTAATACTTTACAGCTAATAGGAACAAGTAATCTCTGAAGTGTAATTTTTCTGAGAGCCAACATGAAGACCCAGACACTGTAACTGAATAGTAGTAACTGACTAACAGTTAAGACCTGAAATGGAAAATATCTTGACGTTGCTTACAAGTGTGTTGAATGAAGGGAGTGTCACGAGTATAACAATCTAGTTAGTGTCACCTGTGCAATGAGCATTCAGATATTCCATGTCAGTCACCAGGCTGGACAGGATGGCTAATTACTTGATCTGACTAAATTCCACATATCTTTTCTTGTTCATATAATATGTCAGAGATATTTGGCTGTTTATTGCCAATACACAGACTGGAAAAAAAAATTACGTGTTAGATGCTCATATTTTGACCACAGTACAAGTTCAAGAAGCTGTCAAAAGATAGAAGTACAGCCAATACAACAATTTTAATACTGATTTTCCTAGGAGATAGTAGGTGGCACACAAAGCTGACCATCTGCCTCACTTAATCTTGGTGCTTTTTTGGGAGGGGTTGTGTGTGTTTTTTCTTTTATTGTTGTTGTTGTTGAGGTTTCCATTTGCTTGTAAATTTTCTGGGTTTTTTAACCCCATACCACTTTTCCCCACTAATCAAATAAAGTCTACCTTTTCTCTAGTTTTCTCTGTGTAGCTTTTTCTTTTTTCACTATTTCACTCACTTTTTACTATGCCTAAACTTTACATCAAACAAATTATCTTCCAGTTTAATACACAGTCAAATGAAATGTCTATGCATCAGACTAAATTGATGACCACTGGGTAGGAATGTTTTCTTCTTTAGTCTTTCCCTTCTATACTACAATGATTTTCCTTTCTTACTTAGATCACCAGAACTTCATTGTCCCTCTCTTGACTGAACAGAATGTGACAACTTTGGAAGATAATTGAATTTATGAGCTGCAAAGGTAAATTAGTCAATTTAAAAGTTAAGAAATTCTTCTCACTAAACAAGAAGAGAAATATTTCCTTCACTATTCAATAAGCATTGTTTTCCGCTCCTCCTTAGCCCTCTCTGAGACTATGGATTTTATTTCTTAGACTAAACAACCTGGTTCTTTTCTATGTGAAGTCCATAATTTCCGGTTTGTGTACTTGAGTAGCTTTTCTTACTATAGTGCCTAAATATTTCATACATTTACATTCATCTTCACAAATTTATCTTCATCTCAGGATACATTTGTTAAACTATGAATATAAAGTGCACAAAAATCTAAATTCTTACATTCAGTAAAATAAGTAGTAACTTACAAAAGTAATCAAGAGGTTTAAAGCTACTCAACAGAGCAAAGTAAGTGAAATTTTGGTCACTACCTACCTGAAAGGAAGAGCTAGAACTCATCTCCACAAGCCTCTTTTGCAACTGAAATACTTTAATGTAGCATTACTTCTGTCACAAGGTGTTACACAATCCTTGTACTAGAAAGAAAAGTCTGTTGTCAAACATTTCAATTTCCCTATTATCTGGCAATGAGAGCACTGTTGATGTATTAGTTAATCAAGTCACAGAAGTCTGATGTAGTTATGTGTTTGCAGTAGTCTAAGAATGTATTCTGTGGTAAATATTTTCTGACAAATTTTCTGTGGATAAACATATAACTTCACTGCAAGTATAGGACATATTCAGAATATTGCACCACACAGCTTTCAACTGAATGGTTCAAGGATTGTCTTATGATTGGATACCAATAACAATTTAATTTCAGAGAGCAAATCTCAAACTTCAGTATCTTAAAGCTGCAGTGTCACAACAAGGCAAGTGTACTATTTGGACTATATTTATTTCCCTTAGTGATTGGAATGACAAGAATTATAAAAGACATCACCTTTTCTAACAAGAAGAGCATCTGAACATTTTCAAAACACATTTCAAATGCACTAAACATTGTCTGATTATTTTTTTTTCAGTTGCTGCTTGTGTTCAAAAGGCACTGCTTCTGCCTTGTAATGGATGTCTAGTTATCTAATAGAAAAATCTGAAGCAGATTTGAGAAGTCAGCCCTCCACGATGCCCAGAAAAAGATTTCTCTAGAGTTCAAGATCCCAAAAACTAAGGATTTTTGTAAGGCTCATGGACTTCCACAAGAGTGGAGCACAATGAGTTCCCAACCAAAAGTATGACAGAAACACATCTTTCATATGATTTCTTATTTTTAAAGGAAGATCTTGTTATAAAGACTTTCATGAGAAATGACCCAAACTGAAACAATAAATTTTATATGCTAAATACAGAGAGATCACCCACTAAAAACCACAAAATTTAAGTGGAGCACATAACTCTTCCTGTTCCTATTATTCTAATTAATACTTTTTATTTTCTTCTCCCCTTTCTCATGCAATAAACATTCTCAGAGTTTTGTTAGATGCATCATAATTAGGAAATAACAGATTTTATGTCAGATTTCAGATTTCTTCTTGAAGATTTCTGATTTTCCTCGGTTCTTAGGTTTAAGTCAAAACAACATTCCTCCACCCTCTAGCCACCATTACCATGAAGACAAAGTTACCAAAGGAAGATAGGTGAGCATCAGGTAAATTCAGTTAGAAACAATACCTTCCTGTGAAGGTTACATTTAAACAAGATGAAACTAACAAATATCAGAGCCAGGTTCTAATTCAATCATGCTGTGAATGGGAGTAGGAGAGGGATTTGTGTAACAGACAAACAACTTGGTTACATGCCTAGGACAGCAACACAAGCACCCGGCAGCAGTATCAACCAGGAAAAGCAGGTGCCATTGACATGTTTAATCCTTTATACAATTCGATATTTTACTACCTTCAGTTTCTCATCTTCTGCATTTGTTGTGGTAAATTCAGATCCACATTCAGTTTAAAGAGGTAAAAACCACTCCACAAAGTCAATCATCAATATAGTTTCCAAGTATTTTTAAAGTCAGTGTATTATATGCTATTTCACAAAGCTACTATTGCTTTCTCCAGTTAGTTAACTATTTCTAGACTTCATAAAGTTGAATCCAGGAGACACCCAAATGCACCTCTTCCTTGATGATCTTAAATCAAGTGTATGATTGCCTCTCTATCTCAGATCCTTCAGTACTGGTCTCAAGTGCCAGCCAGCTTATATTATTTTCCTTTTTTTTTTTTTTTTTCCAAAACTATATTCATCACCTTATCAGATTGGTACCACCATGTGCTGGCATGGACTTCTGCTTTTTGTCATATATCAACTTTACTGGATAGGAATGGGAAAGACACACAAAACTAATCAGAAGCAAAATTAGTTTACTTCCAAGAATAATTCAGTGGAAATAATGGAAAACATCTGAGTCGTTACTTAAACTGCAGAATTTCAGGAAGGCAGATTGCACATTTACTGGACTCCTTAACCAGCAGTGTGCCCAGGTAGCCAAGAAGGTCAAAGGCATTCTGGCATGTATCAGAAGTAGTGTGGCCACCAACACCAGGGAAGTGATTCTTCCCCCATACTCAGCACTGGTGAGGCTGCACCTTGAGTACTGCATTCAGCCCTGAGCCTCCCAATTCAGGAAGAGTATTGAGGTGCTTCAGTGGGTCCAGAGAGGGACAATGAAGCTGATGGAGGTATGGAGCATAAGTCTAATGTGGAGTAGCTAAGTGAGCTGGAGTTGTTCAGCCTGGAGAAGAGGAGGCTCAGGGGAGACTTTATCCCACTCTTCAACTTCCTGAAAGGAGGTTGTAGCTAGGTAGGAGTTGGCCTCTTCTCTCAGGCAACTAGTGATAAGACAAGAGGACAGTTTTGAGTTGCACCAGGGGAGGTTTGGATTAGACGTTAAGAAGAAAATTTTTACAGAAAGGGTCATTAGATATTGGAGTGGACTGCCCAGGGAGGTGCTGGAGTCACCATCCCTGGAGGTGTTGTAGGAAAGACTGAATGTGGGGTTTAGTCCCATGGTCTAGTTGGTAAGGTGGTGCTCACACAGAGGTTGGACTGGATGATCTCAGAGGCCTTTTCCAACCTAAATGATTCTGTGACACAACAAGGTTAGGGTGACATATTCCTGTATGTGCAGATTTAATGCTAATTCTGTCCTAAGAAAGATTTATGCTCTTGCCTTAAGGGCCAAGATAATTCCCTGATAGACATTACAAGTGAGGCCCATTTGGCTAAGGACATGATTCTGTGCTAGGTAATGATTTTAGTAGTGTTGACACATTTCAATTCCTGCTGGCTTTGCAGTTTAACATGTCAAACCATATGTAGTCAGGTGTTTCCTGTTCCACAGTGGTGGTCTGAATAGAAACTGGATTGACATATGTGACAAATCTTACAACATACAGATTACGGTGTGTTTAGATTTTTCTTTTCTTTCTATTTAAAATAAAAAACCAAAAGGTTGCTAAGGATGCAGACAGTCTCCTTTACGCACATCAAAGGAGAGAGCAACCAGCTGTTCTAGCAAGGTATACTGTTTGAAAAAGCCAATTCCTGGCTTTGCAGCCCCCTCCTCCTGCTTTTGAGTTGGCAATTAAATGTATGGGCTGGTAACTGTAGTAAGAATTAGAAAAGGCTTTTCAAAGGCAGGTTTCCTGCATTCTCTCCAGCCTCTGGTAGCAGACAGCTAACTTTCTCTCCACATTCTCCCTCCACCCTCTAAGTTACAAGCATTCAGTAATACCAGTAGCATTTTTACTTCCACTGGGTTATATAGAATACAAGAAAGCAAATCTCTTTCTTCAGAGTTAGTCCTAAATTGCAAAAAGATGTTACAGGTAAAGAACAGAATACAGCAATTCTGTTGCAAGGAAAAATTAATGAACCAGATGCTTCTTTCATGAGAGAAGTCTTCCAAAAAACCAAGAAAGCCAGAATGACTTAGTCAATTTTGTGCATTTTCTGAATACTGTGGAGAGCTGATTCTTTAAGAACATACATGCTCTTTCAACTGTGGAACAACTTTTTATTGTGATATTTTGGGTCGCTTGTAGCATGACTTGTAGCACTTCCAGCTACAATGCAATAGTGCAACATGAGAAAAGGGCAAGATGTTTCAAGTTAAGTGATACTCTTTCTGTTATGCCTTCTTTTAGCTTCACTTCTTTATCCCTTAGACACACGTACTTAGGTCTCCACAGCAAGGACAATTTCCTGCAAGCTCATTTCTTACTGCAGAAGGGGAAAAAACTGACAAGACTGGCATGCAAGAGAAATTTTACTATTATAAGCTTCAAAGATGAGAGACTTTTTCTCCTCTTACAAGAGCTTACAAGAGTTGTAACAGGCAAGATATATTCACCATTTACCCTCTGCTCCCTGAGAAAGTGCAGAGGATCTCTGCTCTTAATGAACCAGAAACAGCTGCAGGTACAGTAACAATACACAATAAATCTGAGGTCTTAAATTGGGATCAAGTATTTTCTTATATTAAACTTTAGTCAAACACCATCTTGTATGAAAGTGTCTCCAGCTCCCCATCCTTTCCCCACCCACTCCACATTCCATAAAGAAAAGAGGTTGAAGGAGAGTCAATGCATTTTGCCAAGTTTGATGCATATAGTATACTATTCTGTGTTCTCTTTTATTCCTTAACAAAGCCCCAAATTATAATTAAACAGGTGGACACAAGTTTTATCTTATTGAAGTAATAACTTAACTATGCTTCATTATTCAAAAAATAAAGTGTGAACGGCTCCTCTTTTGTTTCAAATTGATGATGAAATAGTCTATATAATTTAACTGACCTGTTCCACATGAGGTTATAGATAATCCATCTGTGATGGGTTGGATAAACCCCCAAAACTTAGATTAAGGCCTTAGTTCAGTTAGGCCTGAAACCAGATTTAGCAGGGCTCAGTTTTTGGGCCATGGGGCACTCCGTAGATTCAGAGGGGCAAGTATCACCTGACTTAAGCAACCAAAGGGGTATTTCATATCATCTGACATCAAGTTGAGTATAAATCTAGTGGGGGAGGTATCCTGGCTCTCTGGCCCTCCCTCTCTCCATGCAGTGTGGTGGTGAGGACTCCCTGTTGCTGCTCCCAGTGCGACAGGCCATGCCGCTTCCCTGCCGAGATGTCCATGGCAGTTCTGGGCTCTGGCAAGTAAATACTTTTCTGTTTGATGTTGCTTTGCTGGGTTCTCTTTCAGGGGAACGTCTTTGGGTTTTGTTTCATGTGGGTTGTGGAATTTGTGTGTTATTGGGGTGGACAGCTCTGGATGAAGTTATTGTTGTTTTTTTCTTATATTTGTACATATATGTATTGTAACCTTCCTGTAAATATATGTATATAGTTTTTTCCAGTTTCAGGTTTTTTTTTCCTTCCCTCCTTTCACTGGGACCATGTGGGTCTTTGGGGGAGTTTGGCATTTTGCCAAGGTCAAACCCATGATGCATCTCTAGGAAAAAACATCATCTCACCATCCTATACTAGAGAGTAAGTCTGAGTGAGCCTAAAGCTAGGAATTTGTCCTTGTTTTGGCTGGGGTAGAGTTAGTTTTCTTCACCATAGTTAGTATGGGGCTGTGTTTTGGACTCGTGCTGGAAATAGTGTTATTGCTGAGTAGTGCTTACACAGGATCAAGGCCTTTTCTGCTTTTAGTACTGCCACACTAGCAAGGGGGCCAGGGGTATATAAGGATCTGGGAGATGATACAGCTGGGACAGGTGATCCCAAGTGATCAAAGGGATATTCCATACCATAGGACATCATGTTCAGTACATAAAGTTGGGAGAAGAAGAGGGAAAGGAGGACTTTTGAAGAGATGACATTTGTCTTCCCAAATCACCCCTACATGTGGTGGAGCCTTGCTCTTCTGGAAACAGCTGAACACCTGTCTGCCCATGGCAAGTGGTGAATGAATTCTTTATTTTGCTTTCCTTGTGTGTTGGATTTAACTGTCCCTATTAAACTGTCTTTATCTCAAATCATGACATTTCATTTACTCTTGTGATTTTCTCCCCCATCCCCCTGGAGTAGGAGTGACTGAACATCTGTGTGGTGCTTGGTTGCTGGCTGGGATCACACATGACTCCATTGCAAATCAAAGACAGTCTGGTTTATCAAATAACATATTTCTGTTAACTCACACTCTCAAACAGAAAGAGTTCACATTATAATTCAAGACACCACTGTTCATTCTTCTGACACAGGATTATTTCATTTGAACATCATTTATCCTGTTGGGGTTTCAGTCTATTTATCCCCATCTACAGACTGCTGTAAGAAGAAACAGTTCCCTGAAAAAAAACCAGTATGCTATTAAGATACAAAATGAATACAGTCTTAAAAACTATTCTCATTTAACCAACTTCCACTGCTAAAGATGTGACTTTAAAGTTTATATCTAATATACACCGAGGAGGGGAAAAAAATTAAAATGGGCAATTTTAACGGATTACTTTGCACAAAATGTCAGCTCATCAGGAAGCACCTACAAGATATTAATAAAGTTAACAAATTTCCTGCCATGACATAAACAGAATTATTAAAGTGATCTGACAATCAGTGATGTTGAATGCCACTACTCCTTATCATTATGTTACACTGTGATAAAAGGAAGTCTTCACATAAAGTGTTGAATATCTTGCTGCCAAGTCTGACTAGGAAACTGCCAATATGTTTTAAACAGGATATACACTAGTAAACTGTGGTACTCCTTTATCAATATATAACAACTTTCTATTTCAGTACTGCATGCATTTTAAAGTTTTAATATAACAATGCTGGAAAATATCATTTCCTTTGTTATCTCTTTCCTGCTTCTTCAGTTTGAAGCATCCAAGTGACAGCCAAATTCTGCTAAATACAAATCCACCATCTGTAAAATAAGTGAGCATTTATCCCCTATAGTTGCATACATGCTACTTTACATGCAAAAATCCTGAAGTAATTTCTCTGGGATGTTCCTATACTTCTCCATGTGATGTTTAACGCAACACTATAATTCCTTTAAGGACAAAGGTTAGTAAGTTATTGCTTCAGGCCCATGCTATGAGTGTCTTCTGGAATACTCCTTCCACGTAGACCCTGATGCAGCTTTCATGTAGTATTAAGCTGTAAATCCTGGGTGTCAAACAGATCTGCTTGTTATCTAACAATGCCCTCCCTTCCCTCATCTTTCTATCAGTCTCTGGTGAGGAGATCAGCTGTGGTTAGTCAATACCTACGCATTTGGAACACAAAAAGCAAGCATTCTGGGGTCAAGCAATCCAGGGTAAGTTTAAAAACATTTTGGCAGCAACCAGGGAAGTGCCAATACATGACAAGTGCATACATAAGTCTGTAACAGACAGCTCTTGCAGATATATGGATTCCTTTGCATATGTAAAACAACTTCAGTGCTGGGTGTGTGTGTGTGTGTGTGTGTTTGTTTTTCTTTGCTTAATCTTATAGAAAAAAAAAACCCACAAACCAGCTCTGCAGTCTGTTTGTGGCAGATTTCACATTTAAGAAAGCAATGTCAAAAAAATGCAGCTTCACAATGTAATTAGGATTGCTGTTAGAAACAGAGGCTCCCAGCTTTCTTCTCAAGCTCACTGATAGTCTTTTTCCTATCTTCTTGCTTGTGCAAAGGGGGTTCTTAGTAATATTCCTTGTACAATTTTGGTCAAGACAAACAGTTCAATCTGTTTATTTTACACAGCTACCTTGTAGTCAGATCAAGCAGTGCTGATACTGACCCTGGAAATGTGATTGCTTCTCGTAATAGCATATTTAAATCGTTCATTAAGCCATACCCAAATCTTTCCTTTCTCTCCTGCATTTCTTAAATAGCTTCCACACACACACACCCCAAGTGGTTCTTTATCACTTCCAAAATCCTTTGTGAGAAAAGAATATTGATGGCTGAGGTTTTCATTGCGCTGTAAATCTACCCTACCTCAAAATATTCTGCTTCTCATAGTTGATGATCCACTGAAGAGCTAATTGAAAGCCACACATTTATCAGCCCATATTGCCCTTAGACCATTCTTGTTTATGAGCTCTTCACAGAAATTCTGGGACTCTAAGGTATATCAAATATTCAGAAAAAAACCAACAGAATAATGTTATGTTTTCCCCCTAAAAGCAGAAAACTGAATGTCTCAGAACAGATCAGAATACAGATCATAAATGACAAGCCTCTGTGGAGCAGACTGGTGAAGACCAAATCCCACAGCAAGGATAATATTTTCTATTTTGTTTTTACAAAGCCCATATCCTAACAGTATATAAGCTATACCAGCTCTCCTCTGTAATCTCATAGTACAGTGAAGTTTTACTACAGCTCTTTTTCTAGACTGTTTGCTACAAAATTCTTCCTATAATTGCACCAATCAGGTTTTCAAGAAAAAATTATGAACGTTTAAGGACTGAACCTGAATGCATTTTATATAAAAACTTGAAATTTCTATAGCAGTGGGGAAACATATTTGATCGCTATGCTAGAGAGGATGTCTGTTGTCATATGTAAAAAATATTCTGAATGCCAGAAGTTCTGATTACTGCTCCCACTAAGGAGGCTTAAAAGTGGGGAGGAGCAATGAATAGGAAGATTATATCTGCAATAACACCTCCACCGGTTAATCCTGAGTCTAAATACAATTTACTCCAAACAGTCTCATCCAACAGCTAAGGCAGTGAAACAGAACATTAATAGAAAAGAAATAAAAGACAAATGAAAACAGAGAAAATGTGTTATTTTACAACATCACAAGTTCACTTGCCACTGAAGAGACCTGCTGAACTATTCAAAGCCATGTCAATTAATTATTCTCTCTGCAATCTAAGGCAAACTCATTATATGTTTTCCTTTTAAAGCATCACTTGTGTGTATGTGTCTCTAAGTACCAATTTTAACTTTAACCGACAAGTTGAAATTTAGTTAACAAAACCAAACAATTTTATTAACAAAGCCAAAACAATTTTTAGCTTATTACATTGGCTAGACATATCCTATTTCATTATAAGTATTAGGAAGTGTTCTACAGTGTTGGAATTCAATTATCTGTCTTTTTAATTGTTAGAACAGCCCTGTCTGGCATGGTTCTTGGCCTGGTCTAAACAGTGCTCTCCCAAACTATTTCTGGGCATGATTCAGGAGTTGGCAATATTCAGAAACTACTCCCAAAAGCCAATGTAGAAACAGTAATTATATTTTTAAAGACTAAGAGTTTAATGTTCTGGCATTAAGGCTAACTGACACACTACAGCTGTATTCATGATGTACCCTTAGAATTCTTTAATTTACCAATATAGCCATAACATTCCAAAGCACAACCAAATGCATACTTCTCAAAGCACAAATACCACAAAACTCAGATGCCAGAAAAACTTTGGCATCACCCAGATGACTAAAATAAGTCCTTTATATAATATAAGGATCAGAAAATCACAAGTTTCCTAAGGGTCTTCATAAAAAGGTTAAGCAAGAAAAGACAGAGGCCAGAAATATAAACCTTTTCTACTGCTTGAACAGAATCTCAGTTTTAGATTTTACCTTATTTTTCTTCTGCAGTACAGGGACAAAAAACCAAAAAACAAAAAAACCAACAACAACAAAAAGAAATAGAAAAGCTATAAGTGTTTGGAAGAGTCATATTTCATTCTAGCAAAATTTCACATAGCAGAAAGGCAGTCCTTTACAACTGTATAAGATACATATTGATTATTCCCAAAGAATGTCAGCACAACCATTTTAGGATAGATGATAGAAGTAGACTGAATAAGAGAAATCCACTTTACTGAACAATAAATTTTAAAGGGACCTAGCTGCTTGAAAATACCCTTGCACAAAGACTTTTTAAAAGAAGTTGAGAAATCTACCTAGACATAGACCCTAGAGAATCTTTAAATATTGACTAATTCCATAATGCTGAGAATTCCAGAAGAACAGACTGTTTCAGTAATATAGGCCAACCAACCTAAAAACTAATAAGTCTCTTCCTTTTTGGAATAATTTGGAGCTGTATTACTCCCTTTCTGGAAGCCTCCTGAAAGTGGAAATAGGAAACTGCTCTTCAGTGGTTTCAGTGATTTTTCTAATGCTCCATTAAAAAAGTATTTTTACCTTTATCTAATGTCTTCCAATTGAAGCAGTGTAGTGCATTAACCTAAGTGCTAAAAACAGTCTTTTAAAGTAACATTCCTCTCTCCCCACTGACTGAGAAGTAAAAACAATAAAAATTTCTTGATGCCAAAACAGTCAAGGTAAGAAATAATGTTATGTCTTTTTAGACATCTGCCTTCAATCTCTAACTCTGACTAACAATAATAGCTTAATGTGAGATGTCTTCTTTCAGCAGACATGTTTTGCTTCATAATTTCAGGTGAATATTTAGTAAGTGTTTGAAGTAAAAATCACTGTAAGAGGAAGGAAACTATCTAGCAGAATGAGTTGTATAGGAAAACATTGTACATTTAATGCATTCCACTCTCATCCAGTTACAGGTATATGTTCTATTATTTGCCCATGAACTGTGAAGAGAAAAAAATTCTTACTCTCCCCATCTGAAAATAAGTGCTAATGAAGATATCAAGACTCTGTCAATCAAATGAGATTACTGACAAATACTGTAAGGCTGTTTCCAGAAGTTTATTGCAAGATGCCTCATATAAATGTCTACATATAGGCCACAGCTTTCAAGCAATTCTAAAAGGTTAATTATTTCTTTTTTTTCCCAGAAAGGCTTAATATTTTGGAAAACAACCCCCTATGCTTTATGTACTGAGTGCTTAGATATGCAACACATTACAGACCATTGAGGTTGTCTTTCTGATATTCCTTTCACACCGCCTATATTTCTTCTAAAGCTCATCCTTGAAGTCACAACATTATCTAATCAATAGATCTGCCAGCTGTTGTTTCAGTTGAAGACTATAACCTATAATTCAATTTTTTGCATTTCATTTTCCTGTTAATATTTTCTTCTGATACTCTCCCAACAAACCATTATTTCCCTGAAGGCAAACATGGCAATAACCTTGGGTAACCCCTATGTCTAAATATTTTTAACTGCTTTGTTTCTGTTTACCAAACTGATCAGCATTTTTGGTCATTAAGGTTATTTTTTCATATTTTAGGAACTATTATAATTAGCTTTTTGTCTTACAAGGTGTTGTAGACTAGCAAAAATAAGCATATAAGCATGTCTGTGTTAAAGGAACAGGCAAACAACTAAAAGAAAAATCACACATTTAAAGTAAATCAGAAAAAAGCTACATAAATGCAAGGTGAAAAAGCCCATGAAACAAATTCATAGTGTATTACAGAAAACACATTCAAAGAGTCAAGAGCAGCTGTGCACTTGATTAAAATTTGACTGTTTTTCCCAATCTGGATACTCCATTACTTTCTTTGAAGTTCCATTATTATTGCCTTGCTACCTCTTCTTTGCTTCTAGAAAACTATATACTGCACTAAGGAATCCATTTGGAGAAAAAGAAGCTCTTGTAAAGCAGATAAAAACCACTGAATTTTACAAGTGTCACAGGATCACACATCTGTCAAAAAATAGTGCCAAAATCTGAAAATAACACAAGTTCCCAAAAAACCCCAAGCCAAAACCAAAAACAACCCAAAACCCAAACCAAACAAAAACCCAAGCAGATAGCAAAACCCTACACCCACTCTAGAGTTACAGAACTTCAAAAGCATATTTTGAACCAAGTTCCATTTGAATACATCTTCCAGGTTTCAGCCTTTCAGCATTCACGTTTTTATGCTTCCTTCCACGCAGAGATACAATTTCACCTGTTCTTATCATGGGGAAAAAACTAGACCATCAATACATACAACAACCATTTAGCTTCTGTTTTTAGGGATTGCCAAATCTGACAGCTCAATAGAAATAAAGCTGCTGCAGTTCCCTGAGCCCAAGTCCAACCCGCAGCAAGGACACACAGACTCAAACGTATGTACACAACATATACACATGGCTGGCTACTCAGGTAAACACTCAGCTCTCATGCACCAGTGATCTCATCTGTTCCCTTCTCTGACTGACTGGGGATAAAATCCTCCACAGTGGAACTGACCTTGGTTCCTGCTTACCCAGTAACCAGATTGTGGAGCTTCTTGTCTCCAGATGCCTGATGCAGAGATGGTCACACAGAGCAATATCGATCCTTGGGTGTTATGATCTCTCCAGAAAATGGCCTGGAACCCTCTGGTGAACAATTCCTACAGTTGTAGGACATGCACATGTCTAGTCCAGACTTGAAAATACTTTGACACATACCTCTCAAGACAACTAACCTACTCACTAGCAGGCAGTAGCACAAAAAGCAGTGGGAAGAAACTAATGCACAGAAAGTTTCACCTGAACATGAGGAGAAACTTCATTGTGCATGTGACTACCCACTGGAACTCGCTGATTCCATGATTCAGCGAGCAAACACTGACACGCACACCCTCACTCAACTAACTGCTCAGCCATATGAGCCCCTACAATCCATGGTCCAACTCCAGCTGCTGGCACTCAGACTTAGAGATCCAAACATAAACACAGAGCGACAACCTCAAGGAAATAACTGAAGTTTAAAAATACAGGACACATTGTGCTGATCAGCTGTGTTTCATGGCCAGGCAGGCAAGCACACTGACCAACAGCCTGCTTACAATCAATGGGCCTGTTACTTCCTTATCCCTCTTCACATGCTTGTCCCTCCCAAAACAACCTTAAGCTCTCTCTTTCCCCCATCTTTTGTCCTTCCCCTAAATACTTCATAGTAAGTCCTACTCAATCCCAAGATACTGTATCCTGTCATGAGTCTCCTCTACACAGGAAGTCCTCAGACAGAAAAGGACAAGAACTATTTCAGTGACTCATCTTCATGTGTTTCATTCCACAAACCACATAGCCCTCCAGTGATAGCCTTTGGAAGAGCCAAGCATGGCCACCCCTTTCTCCATTCAGGCTGTGCTATTCTGTATGTGGAGACAAGCCTTCCATCAAATAACCTAACACTTGCTAAGTCTGAAAATATTTTCAAACCTAGTTCAGTAATCACTGATTTTGACCAGCATCCTAACTTTAAAAAGTACTGAAATTCTATCAAAAAGAAGTTACTTGGGTCACATAAGTAATGAGTCATTTGGTTATACACCTCATTATAGACTTCAGTGAGAAAAGCCTTTTTCTAAATATGAATCTCTTCCTTGAATTTGTAACTAACTGTTGCTGTTAGAAGAACAATGAAGTAAAAACATTTTTAAAAGCTTGATATTTATATTTTCTTAAAGGATGTGTAGCAACACTTACCAACATCTCTTTGTTGAGAAGGATTCTAGGCTAAAAAAGAAGTTACATTTACATTGCACTCCACCTATAACTGTACTTAAACTACAATATATGCTTCATCCAGTCAGCTGAAGAATGACTGTTTCATCCTTTGCAGTTGCTTTACTCTACAGACAGCTTGTAGCATATTTATGAGAGATCACCACCTGACCCTGATGCAGCAGCTATGCAGGGAAAGACAGCATTTCTTCCATGTCTGTGCAACAGCAAGTCCTACATTCAGTGGAAACATGGTTTGTGGAATCTCATTGCAGTACATAGAAATATAGCCATGCCAATTCAATTCAAAGTCACTTGCGAAGTCATAAGAATTTTAACCTGAAGACAGAATAACTATGTAAGTTTTTCCTTCCTGCACTCTCCTCTACTTTTAACCTTCTCACCCCCATTCAAGTGGAGGTGGGGGGGGAAATAAATAGTTAGTGTTTGGCTGGCTTACTCTACCAGCAGAGGATCTAATTTGTGATTTCCTTCCACCCTTTCCTGAAATAAAGCATTTTTATTATCCATTAAGTATTTAGAACATTAAACACTACTATGAAGTGGCAGAGAAGGACCTTACTTGTTCAAACTCTGCAGGTCCTTTGACAGGCTGCATCAAGCCTGGCAGACTGAAGCTTTCACTTTTTACTTCAAATAAGAATGTGAAGCAGATTCTGTGACACAGTCAGGAATCTCTGACTTAAATGTGTGGAAAATTGTAAGTTCAGACAAAAAACAGCTATGTAGGTCTACTCTCTCCCTCCTCTATACCCCCAAAAGAATTATCTTTCACTTATAAAGGGTCACTGCAGAGAATGCTTATAAATGTCACCATGTAAGTGTTATACATGTTAATTAGAATGGAGATTTTTTTATTTTGCTAAGCAAATAACTAAAGAACAAAAATTTTAGAATGTCAGGTCATCTGAAACTATCCAGACATTGACAGAGAGAGAATGACTTTTTCTTTCAAATGCTTGTATAACTAGTTAAGGAGGAAGTTGCCATAGTGAAAACAAGAAAACTTAAGTCTTATCTTGAGTGTACCTGCATTTTCATCCAGGGCCTCAAATGAGAGTTTTCTAAGCATTATAATGCCTTAAAGACTGATGAGGAAAAACTCCAGGCCAATTTAGTGGGAGATAAGATAAGGAGAGCAGAAGGTGTAATGAACCTCTAGGCTCCAGGAATACATAGCCACAGGATCCCCCACAAAGTTCTCAAGTTCCAAGATTCTACAATTATGTCCATCCAATCCCATTCTGTTATTCCCCCCAGTCCTGCCCTGTTCCGCCCCCAGCACGCCCTATCAGGAAGTCTGCGGGTTTGGGACCCTCTTTCATCATCCTTGTCTTCCTCGCAGCACGTCAGTTCCTTGGAGGCCAGAGTTGGAGGTCCTTCTGTCCATGTCTTTATCTTCTGGTGCAGGCTTCATGGTGCTTCTCTGCAATTCTACCTTGAAATGGAGACTAAACAGCTACTGGAGTTTTGAGGGATTGATATAGGATGGGTTGGTACATGTACATATTAAGCTACTGAAGCTACTTTACTGTTACATTAAAACTACAATAACTTCTAAAATCTATAAAATTAAAAATAAAAAAATCAGAAAGCTCTGAGGCATCAATTAGACTGCAATAATGAAAAAGGATTCTTTCCCCCCATGCATTTCCCCTGCATTATTATATACTTTTCTTGCAAAACTCCCCACTGGCTGCCCCTGCTTAGCACTGCTATTAAGTTTGATTGGAATATGCTCACCAGGTGCAAGTACCTCTATGCATACAGGGACTTCATAAATCTTACACAATTACAGGTTATTTAAAGGAATATCTAACTTTACTGTGCACTAAATAGTACCATCTCAATGCTANAAAAAAAAAAACCACCAACCCCCCCCAAAAAAAAAACTAGAGAGGAGAAAGGTTAATTTCATATCAGTAGCAGTCACTTGCCTTATGAACCTGCCACAACAATACTATCAGGGTTTGCAGGTGCAGAGTACAAGACCAACAGTCTGGGAATAACAACATGAAAGAAATGAAAGCAAGATAGTGGTGCAGAGGCCTTGGGAAACACTACCTCAAGAGCTTCAGTGCTGCCTTAGTAAAGAGCCTCAGCCTTAGTGATAAACAGTGTGCCAACACAGTTAACACTCTGTAATTGTCAGGCTTTTTCATTAAATGTAGTGGAAAGCTGTGTCAATATTGAGAAAGTCAGAGTTTCCATAGGATAGCACATACGCTTCAAATGCATTTTGGTAGAATATGGCATATATAGAGAAAAAACATTAGAGTCCTTCCCTTTGCTGCTGTTTTTGATGCGTTAATGACTGCCTTGAAAGTGATGTATTTTCACCATGTGCACTTGAAGAACCACTTTAAATAAATAGAAAGAACCCTCAAGTAAAACCCTAACACAGTATTTTAAAATGAAAAAAATGTTGACCCAAACCCAAATTAAAGCAGTGATGAAGGCAGTCAAAGCTGCAGATGAAATTGCTAAAGTCACATTTTCTGAGAGTTTCAGTATTGCTACCAGGGCATAATCTCAAAAGGGTTTGGCACTAAGAAAAAAATCTACAATCTGCAGCTTATTAACTAGGCAGCAAAGTAGCACAGTCTGTAGTATTGCAACCCTTTCCACAAACCAGTATTTACTGAAATAAGTAAACAAGGACTGAAGTCTTAAAGGAGCAACTTCATATGAAAATGAATTTTTAGAAGAAAGGGTGGATCAAATGCCTCTGGGAAAAGATACACTTTCTCTACATTTCTAGCAGTTATACTAAAAAATAAAAGGTTTCTTGGAACTTTTACAACAGTTTTAGAGGTTATCCACAATACTGTATATAAGTTTAACTCCTAAATTTTGAAGACTGGTCAAGAAACTCAAACATTAAGCCTCTTCAATTCTACATTTGATATATTATTTAAGCCTGAATCTAGAGCATCTCAAGTTATCTTCTATAAACAGTTATGACTAAAATAGAAATTCTAGTTTAATTACAGGATGCTAAGTTCTAATACTTTTGTCCAAGTTTCTGTAGCTGAAAAGTATCAACCTAGCAAAAAAAAATACAAGGCTTCCCTTTAGTTTGTAAGTTTCTACTGCATAAGTTGGAGTTGGTTGTATTATGTATAGGTCTTGCAGGATGGAGTAAAACCCAAAACCCAGTAAAAACACACAAAACCCACACCACCAAAAATTACATTATGTAGTCACAATAACACTTCTAGAAAAGAACCTATGCATTTATCTAGCAAGAGAGAATGGAATCCAGATAGTCCAGACTGTGTCCCAGATTTAACAGTAAAAATTTTGGAGTGGCTAAAAATACCACAAAAACTGCATTCTAAAAATTCTGTTCTGAATGTTGTTCAGGCTAGGTATGCTTAGGACAGAGTATTCATGTTGGCTCTCCACTGAATTTTCAGTCAACTTTTTGTGTCTGGTCTCTGTGTTTATGGTTTTTTTCCTATATATTAAACGACATTACTATTCAACCAGCAAAATCTTCTCTGCTGAAATAGCACTTAATAGCGAAGAGACATCATGACATTAGAATGACTAGTTGACCACCCCAGAAAAAAAGTAAGCCATGCAGGAAGTTGATTGACAAGCACAAAGAAAATTTTATATACCTTGTTCTAAGAAGCACACCAAGCAGTTTTTTTAAAGAGCACACAAAACACAATGTACAAAATATTTTCTACCACGACACTGTAAAACAGTAAACCTTTTGTTTTCACTGGTTGTGTTTAAGACACAGGCTGTGTTAGGTAATAATTGTGTTCTGTCATTATATAACAAAGTTCCTAGGCAAGGTTCTCTAGCAAAGATTTCCTTATTAAAGATCAGGTAACCAAAACAGAGCAAGAATTCTTCCTGCCTCAGCATTTATATTATTTCCCACCTTGCCCTTTGAACAACTACAAATACATCTTCATGCCTTTTCTCCTTCAAAGGAAAAAAAAATGCAAAGCATAAATATCTTGACTGTAAGAAGAAAGCAAACAATATTTTTTTTTTTTTTAAACGTAGCTGAAAATAACTACCATTACAGACAATACAAATTAAAGGCAGAAAAAAAGATGTTTCAACCAGGATATTTATTTTAAGTGCATAGAAACTAAGTGTACAGTTGTTATAATTTATTCCCACAGTGAGGAAACATGTTGAAAGTACAAATACAACAGACATTGCATACTTTAAGCAGTAGCATATTTCAGTTTTCATGTGTATGCACAGGGCAGACAAGATTACACTAGTCAGATAAAATTTAGGTTTTCTGCTATGTTACCTGGGTCTAATGGGGTTTCCAGGCAACAACTACATTCAGCCTAGTTAGAACTCCACAGTTAAAGGGATCCACACAGACATGGGAAGAGTACACATCTCATACACCTGCAGAAAAGAGATTGAGGGGAAAAAAACAAAGGGCTACAGCTCTTATGTTGTGCTATAGAACTGAAGTGTAACTTCAAACACATTTACTAGAGGAAATGGCTACAGATAACTAACTATAAGCAATCTTCCCAGCTGTTTGGACCTCTGTTTTATCTCCTTTTATCAAGGAAGTTAATCTCCTCAGCACACAGTGAGGACTAGAACCAGATTTTGCTAGTTACACATACAAGCAAGGCCTAGGGAAATACTAAAAAGCATCTAAAAGCTTAATTCCATATAGATATACAGATATGTTTTTAAAAAGCAACCAAAAGAAAAAAAATCTAATTTTTTAGATATCTAAATAACCTAACAAAAAGAGTCTGCAAATCAGTCAGTACAATCCACGTATGATAACCCTATCAAATTTTCCCTTAGAAACCCTATATACATATTTCACAGAATTTAATACAAAGAATATCAGCTAACTAAAAGCACTGCACAGAGTAGTGAAACAAAACAATGCACGTGTCTGGACATTTCTCCTGTTTACCTTTCTTCTTTAAAGTTTTCAGGAAGTTGGTTGTATAAATCAGGAGAAGTTTATTGCATATTTAGTATTTCAGTCTCATCACCTATAGTAATACTGTGTTAGTGACAGAAACAACACCAAACATTTTCATAATTATCATAGAGATAAGTTTCAATCAAAGAGGCTTCTACTCTTTAACATGATAAATAAACATACTAGAAAGAACCTCCTATTTCATACAACCATTTCTGGCAAGATAGGCTTTGCAACAAGTTAGTAATTCTCAAAGGGAAATTCAGACATCCATTGTCTTGTTCTTTCAGGTTAGGTACACCCAACACAAGGTGCAAGTTAAACCTTGTGTGAAAATCTGGTTGCCTCCTCTACTTCCCTAGATTTTATAGTCAGGATCTTTGATACCTTATGTTATAAAATAACTTTGTTTTCCAGAAAAAGCCTTATTTTATACAGCTCCCTAAAGTAAGTAACTGTCTTCTTACTAAGAATTAAACTTTTTCACCAGCAGAACTATTTGGGCCACATAACTGCATTCAGTTACAAACCTACCAGACTACAGAAAGATTTTAGGATGTTAACAGACAAATAATATTATAAGCTTTCTTTGCTGAACAATGAAAAAAATCCCAACAAACAAACAAAACCCCCCAAAAACACATAAACCAAAAACAAACAACCACAAACATGTGTTGTCCTTCACTGCTTTCTGCAAAAGAACCAAATTTTAAACTGAAAACAGAAATACAGATTACCTTATTGAGACAGACAGTCAATAAATATCATCAGACAAAAAAGAAGCCCCAAACAGATAGAACCAGGCAAACACTAAAGAAGAAAAGAGTTAATAGCTTCCCTGAGGAGCAAGCCCTCTCCATTCTACAAAAACATTTTATTCTCCTATGTCTGTCCCGGAAGAACATTTTATGGAGTTGACTGATTTCCCTAAGCATGTCTGATGGGGCACAGCTGTGTGTCAGTACCTTGCCCTGTACAGCTGCATGAAATCTGAGGCAGTAAGTGGTGCCCTGACTGCTGATATTTGTCAGTCTCTGCATGCTGCTACAGAAATGGCATTTGAAGAAGTCAGAGGAAAAGTTTTGTAACAAAATGCAGTTAATAGTCTGGTATTTAAAGTGTTACTTTATTCCAGAAATATGTTAATCTTTTGGTTATGTGAAGGGACAGACTACTTAATAAACAAAACAGAATGGAGATGGCCTAGATGTTTCTCTGCTATATTTCTCTGGACTAGTTGAAAATCCTTCTTTACCTACTTTTCACCTCACTGCAAAGTTGATGGTGTATGATTTACTGTGTTTTACAGAGGAGACAAAACAGAAGCCTCAGTTCTCTGATATAACTTTTATTTCCATTAAAATAAAATATGTACACCACTAGAGCTGCAACCATAGTGCAAATCCCCAGAGCAGTCTAATGAGAAAGCACATCAGTCTCTAGTCTGTGCATGTGTTGAAGGTTATCTTCAGTAGATTCATATCCAACGGGGTATTTAATTATTAGTCTGGAGTATCTAAGGCCAGTGGATATAAATCTGAGTATTCTGCTTCCCACTTGAACTGACTATAAAAACAGGTGTGCCTTAAAAACTGTAGGCAATGAATCTCTAGGCTTGGTCGTATCTGCAGTCTCAATTTCTGACATGTGCAAACATCGATTCACTCCATGATTAAGATTTAGTCCTAAAAAATGTTAATAGAGGATCAAAGAAATGCAGATGAAAAAGATGGAGTCAAATGATGACGTATGAGAAACTCCCAGAGTGAAACAGTGAAAAAAACAGTAGGCTCTTCTGAAGAAAAGACAGGGGAAAAAATACAGAAAGCACTTAAACCACTTATACAGACCCTGACTGTGAAAGAATGGGGCAAGAGTTCCAGATTCAAAGAAAAAAAGATAAAGAAAAGATGGACATAAGCATTTTAATAATACTTTGATAGTGATCATGTGGTGAAAAATCAGGATTAATATTTGATTTTAAAAGCTAATGTTACAGCTCAGTCCTTTACAAAAATGTAGTCACTACATCTGTTAGTTTGTTATTTGTTTAAATGAATACTAGTATTGTAAAAATTTTTCAAGATAATTATAATACCATCAATGACTATGCAGGGACTGCTGCTTGCAACTTTGAAGACTACTGCTGACACTTTTATTAGAGCTCTGAGCATGTTGCAGTTTCCCAGAGGCCGTGGCATATTTTGACCGATCCATCTGTTCTTTCTTGATGAAAATTTGTGCATATGTTATTACTTTTAATAGAGATAATGTGTATCCAAATATGTATATTCTGGGTTTCTTGGACTCAGATCTTCAATTTTATAATCATAGTGACTTTTAAGGAAGGTCATAGTTCTTCAAGCAGGAGTCCTCACTCAAATACTGGATGACAAGATTTTATCTTCTTGAAATGGAAATAAAACTAAAAGCTGCATTTCCCTCAAAATTAGCAAAACTTACTGGCTTCAGAATCATCCAGCTTCCACTATATCTCAGACACATAGTTTTCTTATGTCTCAAATGTTTTTCTGTGTAATTCACCAAAATCTTCCTGTTTAACACTATCTTGTATATGTGCTTTCCCTTTCCAAACACATCTCTCTTTCTTTTAGGAAGAGAGACCAGTATTTCCTTCTAATTCTGGCAGTCTTGTCATGGCTTTAGGAAGAACAAGAGTGAAGTTTTGAGTGGCTAGAATTTTTGGGGTGTGGGTGCAGAAAAAAAAGGATTAATCCCCCACAACACAGAGTGGCTGTGATATGCCATGATCCACCTTCCATTGATGTCAGAAGTAAATGCTATCAAGGATTTTAGGATTATTCCAATCACAGATGCTTGGACAAATCTAATGTTATGTGTTTTTCTATTAGCCTTTACCATTCCAAACTAGGATGCACAGACCATTGTTTTGATGGTATACAGGTGGTTGTATGTTTAATACCAAAGTGACTAAATGGAATGGACTGATGAAAGGATTGCAATTCCACACCACGCTGTCACAAATCAAGTGAACGTTCCCTTGTTATCATATGCTCCCTTATCTTCAGATGACAATTTGATGTAGCTTATGAGCTTACACATGTCTATTTTGTGTTTTTCCTGACAATGAATTGATTTTTGGTGTTGTATGTAGATTTAACATTTTTTAGTTTAGAAGCCTAGCCTTATAAGGACCCTCAAAAGAAGTAACCAGGCTTTTTTTCAGATTTATGAGTGGGAATCTGTGTCAGAAACATCACTTTATAGTTTGAAGAACACCTTACATGTTATAACCGTTTTGCTGCTGACAATATCTGGCAGAAGATAGTTTAGAGTAATGCTAAGGCACCTGCTTTTTGCAAAATTGCTGGCTATACATCCTTAATTTGTGCTTTAATGAAAGCACATGTCTCTTTGAAGTTACTGGCTTAGAAAGTTGCATCCCTGTTGGTATTCTTGTCAGTGGTCTCAGCAGACAGAAGCACCTTCTCTCTTGAATAGCTCTTGGTTAAAGCCCAGCAGATAAGTACAGCTGCTCCCATAGTTGAACTACATCAGTGGACAGATAAAGGGACTTAATTCTTCAGCTTTCCTGAAACTTCTTCTTTTGAAACAGTAAATTCAATGAACAGAAAACAAAACATATAAGCCTTCCTGAGATAACCCAGACAATCGTTAAATTAAATCTAAGCATTATGTAAATACATTCTTGGTATTTGACAAGATGTATTTTATTATATTGCCTATAAGCTTTCTAATTCTCTACAGACTATAGTGTTTTTGTCTCCCAGTACAGAATACTGCAAATCTGTACTTTCTCCTGTATCTTCAGAGTTCAGGGAATCTGACTAGGTAGGCAGGGCAGGCTTTTAGTCTAAAAAATTTTTTGCCTGAAGGTTAATTACTGGGTTAATGCAGACAGGCAACTGAGATTTGCTTACTTTGGCTAACAGGTTTAAAGACTACTGCAGTTTATATATTCTTGTGGGATTATAATAAACATATAACAAAGCACTAACATGGAGAGCTCTCTCTACAGACCTAAGTGGTCCCCCAACTGTTTAACACTCCTATGGTAGTAGACAGGCTCATGGGATCAACTAACATTGAGACCAGTTTATGCTGATTACCCAACACGGGGTATGACTGCAATGCTGTCTGTATGTGACAATTTGGGGGGATTTAGCTATTGAAGTGTGTTTACAATTCTGTAGATCTTTTTCAAACACCTCATAAATATCTGCTTTTGTGGTCTGTTGTATTGCTGACACGGATCCTGAAGATGTGGTTCTCTCATTATTGGTTAATTACTTCTTGTCCACGTATGCTTCAACACTGATTTAGCTCAAATCAAGTGAACGGAGAAGTTTTTCCCTGTGAGAGTTGTAATAATGAGTTTTATGCCATACTTCATGCAACAACTTGGAGATCAGCAGAGGTATGACACCTAGGACACCTGACAGTGCTTGAACAAGAGCAAGGGAGACAAAGCTCTTCAGAATACAGCAATAAATCTGGACCTCAGGGAAATGCTTATATCACATCTATAGAAAAGGAAGCAAGGATAAATTTTGACCAGGAATACAATCACCAAGCTGTATTTTACTGTGAGCAGTGCACAGAGGAATAATAAAACCCACAGACAAGGTCATTATCATTCTGACAATGAGATCTCTCTTAAAAGTCCTAATTTTTTCCTCAACTTCAGATTCTGAAAACACTCTAAGGAAGCTACAAAACACAGGCACTGTGTTTTCTGAAGAAAATATGAATCAGTGTCCCTTGTGTTGCCAACACTAATTTTTACTGTTTATGTGTAATATGAATAATAAAATGTAACTGGTTAAAGTGTGCTTTTTTTGCCAAATGAAACATGCCAAACAATGTGCTGATACACACTGGTATTTTTAAGGTTATTCTTCTCCTGCGTGATCAGGATAAAATGCATTTAGGTCAGTCTGAGGAATTGATTTATATTGTCACAGGAACAATGTTTTCTAGTGTTGTCTGACTTTGCCTATCTATTTATAATTCCTGAACCAGCTCACTCCTAGACAAGCACCCTGTCATGCCTTCTCTTAATGTGTTTAAAAAGATGACTTTGAGCTGTCCTTCCTCTTTCACTTCTGCCTGGGAGATCAGAATTACACTACTTTCTAAGTAAATATATTTGAATACTGCAAAGTTAGGTCCCTTTCAAATGAATTTGTTTCATGGTGCCCTATATGTAGGTTTCATAGCACTTTATGAGGTAGACTTCATAGTATTGTATCATCACTGTATGAGGTATATTCCACAGCTTTTAATCATGATGTTTTATAAGATATACTTGATAGCATTTTATGTAGCCACTTTACCAGATAGCATGAATAGCATTTTAGCAGTAAACTTTTAGGGCACGTTTCATGGCATGCAGTTGCCTATGAATATAAAAGCAGAAACAGAGATAGAAGATGTGAAGACCAATGCTAACTCTTATTATTCTGAAGAAAATAATTGCAAAACTCAACTTACTGTACAGTATATCTTTTTGTACAAGAAAATGTAATATGGGATTTCAGGCACAGAGGTTTTCTGCTTTGGTTCTTACATGATAGTCCTGCCTTCTCACAGGTGTATTACCAGTCCAGGAGTACTTACAATATCTCTGTATATCCTGCTAATGTATTCTCACTCTTTTCTGCTTCCTCTTCTCACAAATAAGTCCCGAGTCCTCTGACATAAGACAATCCTTCAGAAGTGCAGTCCCTATCCTTACTCATCCAAGCTCCCTGCAGTCAGTGCTCTTCTCCAACATTCAAAGATGTTCTGCATCTAAGCTCTCCAAGCAAAGTCCTCAGAGTTAATTCCGGCATTAGACAAGTATGGTACCAAAATGCAGAAGTAAAAGGGGTGACATGTATTCAGATTTCCAAGTAGTGGGAAAAAGCCAGAAGAAAGGAAAAACANTTTTTTTTTTTTTACTTTGTTGTCATGGAAAATAAACAAATAACTCTGATAACTTCTGGGTTTTTTCCCATACTTCTTACAGGCCCAGCATATTTTCCAGGGTGATCATGAATAACAGAGTCATTAGGAGTCTTCCAACACCTGCCAAATATGAAAAGGTAATAGGAATGAAAAAGAGGTTATGCTTGAAGAATTTAATGTGAGGCTAAGGAGAGTTGGAAGGGATTTCTTTGGTCTGAAAAGGATAAGGGCAGAGAAGTTGCATGATCTGAAGCTTATGACTGAACAAAATCTTGATATGACTTGGTAGCAAAAATCACTCAAAGCCCAAATCAACAAAGCTCTTACAGCACACAAAAGCTATCCATTAAAAACAGTTTGTGTAAATAACCATTGGATAAAAAAAACATTGAAACTGCCATAACACAACAGTGCTAAACAAACAATTTGCTTATCCTCCATCTAATACAGTAACCTGTAAGAGCACATAGTTCTAAAAGTCCATCATCAAACTCCTATAGTCTTTCTAAACTGGCATGTTAATCTACTCATTAAAAGAGTGACCAAGCAGAAAGCCACATGTACATATTTACATAACCAATCAAAAAGAAAAAAAAAACAACTTTAGAGGCAAGACAGGTTTCCAAACTGTACCTTGCAAGTTCATTAAAATGTAAGATAAAAATATAAACAGTGCAGCCTATCTGGAAGGTAGGAATAGTGGCACTCATAACTAGTAAGATCTTGAGGTGACATCCATCTGCCCATCCTGAAGTTGTGCACACAGAGAACTTCAGAGAGATCTCAGATTTCTCATAGAATCTTTCATCTTGAGGATAGTGAGGAACACATAGTATTCAACTATAATTCAGGGTACAGACTGCACAGAAAATTCTAGGTTGGTACATGGAAATGCCACATGACTTCTTCCAAAGACATGCATTCATCTTTTTCCAACCAATTGAATAATTATTTGCAGAAATGCTTAGTGCTCAGGGAAAGATTTCTTGAGCCAAGGCTGCAGAATACCAACACTATTAATACTTACAGGATTAAACAAAGAATCAAATAAATGTAAAGATGTAAGTTCCACAATGTATCTATAATCAGAGAAAACACTGTTTATGAACACTGCCAAAACAAAGGGTGGAAAACAGGAAGCAGGTTTCCGCCTTTCTGTGTAGTTGGGAAACCTATGGGAGCAAAGCACTGCACAATTTAAGCATGGCAAATTTTGCAATCAGCCCCTCAGCATGTTTTTTAAAGTGATGATTCTCTCCTCATTTCAGGGCCACTAATCTGTATAGTAAAATCACATCATGTTTCTGCATGCAAGATAACAGAGGAATAGCAATTTTAATACTGGTTTGTTGCTGATGCATCAGATAAATTCTCAAGTAATCTGTCTGTCATCCTGACACTCCACAGCAATTGCTGGATAACCAAACTCTGCAGCAGAGTCTTCTCACACCTGTAGCACTGAATATAAAGAAATTTGACCCATGAGCATGTCCTTCACATCCTGCTATTAGTGATACTGGCAGGTCAATTACTAGAACATCTAGTGAAGGTACTTCTAAAACTATTTGATGGCACTATGGTAATTTGCAATGTGAAGGCAACCAAAGATGTCATAAATAATATGTTTTCATGAACTGCTTCGTATAGTGACCATTACTTTTTCTTTAGCTTGGATAGTCATAATTTTCAAGTAGGAGCTTCTGCCTGCTGAGCTGTTGATGAAGTTCATGACTGAAAAGTTTCATAACTGTCTGGTTCCCATTATGCTTCCCATGGTGCACCACAAGAAAGAAAATGACAAAATCTCAGATTTTATTAGACTGCCAAAGTATTTCATATCATTCTGAAATCAAATCAGCTATACTGCTCCAGTATCTGTTGAAGTGGCAACACAGCAGTCATACATGAGATTCCTGCATGCACTGATGATGACATTGTCACATAGATGACTGAGAAGCTGATAAGCAAATATGCTCTCCTGGAGCTGACACTTACAAACAAGAAAGAACTGGCCAGGGATGTGAAGGTCAGGAACACTTTTGACAACAGTGAGATGGTGGATTTTAAGATTCCAAGAGCAGGGAAAAAGACAAAAAGCAAGATCACAATACTATATTTCACAGGGACAGACGTTGGCCTGTTCAAGGACCTACTCGGAGGAATTTCATGGGATATGATTACGAGAGAGAAGAAGGGTCGCAGAGAACTGACTTTCAATTGAACATATAAGCCATATGAAAGTCCCCCCTGAGGAAGAAAACATCTTCACGTTCAATGGCTTTTCACTGATTTACCTGGGAAGACATATTATTTTTAATTTAGTTCTGAATCCTATTCCAAAGAAAATTTTAAAATTATCAGCTTTGTCACTTGCCAAAAGATTAATGTGTTCACCTTCCCTCAAAAATTTCTCTTTTAAAAATATCAGATTTCATTGAAGGAAAAAAGAAAACTCTCTATAAAACAGATGGCAAAAAATATGTACTGTAAAAAATTGCAATCATAAAATATCTTTCTGGCAGTGGAATTGAAATGTAATAATAAGTAAAGTAGTAAAAGCTGATTACATTCTGATCCATTTCTTATGAATATATGTTTGAATATTACACAATATTCTACTAGAATCCTTTTTTTCCAAAAAACCTTCTTTTCTTTCTTTCTTTTTTATTCGTGAATGGAGGAAAACATTAAACTCTACTTTGAAGTAACTAACACCTGGTTTATTTTTATTATTTCCCTTTCTTTGTCTTGTGATGTTGCTCACCTTGGCTAAATTATCAACAAATATGGAGAACAAAACAATTAAAACTCAGTGTGTGAATGCATGTGCACAGATACAAGGCCTGATTCTGCAACTTCCCCCTTAGGCAATGAACATTAGTCATGTAAGAAAGAATCTATGGGCCCAGGGCTAAGAGAAGAAGGAAGAAAACAACATTGTAAACTGTCTAAAGTAAAGATAAAAGCTGTAATTATAGTTCCATAAGGGTCACTGAAACAGTTGCTATAGTGGTGTCTGTTTACATGGAATCTTAGCTGCAATCACAAAACAACTACAGAGACACAGTAAGACCCATATTTTAAAACTTTCAAGATGAGAAAATAATGAGTAAGTAAATGAAAATTCACAAACATGGGGGCAGAAAGACACTTTTATCCATGTTAATGATAAATTTTCTGTCATGGCATAAAAATTACAACAAATATATGGATAAACAAAATTCTGGCTGATGGACTTCTGAAAGAAATCCCTTGCTTGATATGGATAGCACCAAACAGAAACAAAAGATTAACAACACTCCAGGACCTTCAGAAAGGTCAGACCTTGAAGGCTGTTAAAACTCAAAAACATGAGAAGAATAAATTGTGCAGCTTTCTGGTTTTACTCTTATATGTTACACAAGATGGACTGTAGCACTGAAAACTTGTTTCAGCATGTAAACATTTTCTTGATTTAGCCTGGAAAAGGATAAGTTGTATAATATTCCATGTTTCATATTTTTAATAGTGCAAGTTATTAACTGCAAACAACATCAAAATAAGCTGCTGATGAGCAGGCAGCATTTCACCAGAAGCAAAGGATAAAAAAAACCCTTTCTTTCTCATAGCAATAGTGTGTGCACCCCGGCTGATATTTGGTCTTGTGCAGAACAGTATTAATTAACAACTGTTAAAGGAAATTAGCAAAAATAATTCGTATTACACATTTCTCTCAAGTCTAGAAGACATTGGAATAAATTAATATATAAAGCATACATTGAACTAGTAAGAAATCCTGAAGGCAATGAAAAGTATATACTAATTTCAATGCCAGTATAAACATCAGTCCATCTTTTGAACAGATACTGTCAAAGTCGGATGACAAATGACCTGAATGAAATCTGAGCTAGAATAATATTTCTTTTGTTTCCATGGTAGAATATCAGGGAACGAATTTGTAGGGTGAAAATTCTTGAAGCGTAATAAACATAATTGGGGACTAATAACAGGAATTGTATATGTTTAGGCCAGGATACACTTGTTGTTATTGGACCCAAACTAGCCAGAAGTTTGAGTGTCCCTATCTAGACTTCTTCAAGAAGATGTAAAGGATTTCTAAGTGCAAAAAGTTTTTTTATTAAAATATAAACTCAAAATTATTAAAAAATTACTAGGTAAGGGAGAATAGCCATAATTTAGGATAATGAAAATGGAAATGGAAAAAGTAGGCCTTAAAATGAGTTTTCTCACTTTATATTTTTGTTTCCATTGCTGGTTTGAGTCAAGATAATGGCATTCTGCTTTGTGATAAACTCTTCAGTTTTCACTGGTCCACAGAAACTTTTTCTTCCATCACTATGCAGTCCTGAAAGTGTGTCTCCTCAGTTTCTTGATTTTCTGTTATTCTGAATGCTCTTTTCTTCTGTCTCAGTCAATTAAGGATCTGACAGCTTTTCTTTTGTGAGAATGTTCAAATATATGCAAGGAAAGCTACAATCTCTCCACTCTTTGTATCATAGTCAATTAGGGTTTTTCTAAAATATATAATATGTAAAGTGAGACCAAATACAAAGCAGATAACACCCACTACACCTCTTAAACCAATTACATATCCCATTAGCAGCCCAGTGGTAAATATCTCCAGCTTTTATAGAACTTGTAAGTCCTTTTTTTTCATCTTCACAGGTGCTCATCAACTGATAACTACAGCTCCTCTAATTAAGGTGGACAAAAGATAGTCAAGATATGAGGCCAGATCCATCCCTACTCACAGTTTTGCTGGTTAGCTTCAATAAAGATGTTCAGAGAATGTGCAGTACACTTTATTATTAGTTTTTAAAGCAATGGAGTTACACAAAGTGTTTTACTCTGTCTGATAGATCTTTCTGGACCTAAGATCTAGGAATATATTATGAATGCATTTTTTAATTTCATTTGTAGTATCCTTTGAGTTTCAGTTAGGACCCAACTGTTGTATCCCATTTCACCAGTATGTATAGTTGCGACAACTATAAATGGACCTGTGGAATTTAAGCTCTGAATGACTCATGACTATGAAGAACAAATTTGTTCTGTGATCTGAATATGTGTAGCAGGGTACCAGGGCTGTGCTACTGTGTATTCCCAGTGGAATGAAATCATTAATTTCCTGGGTCATGCTGCTAATCTTCAGCATAGACAAAACAATGGACCCCTTTGAAACAATGGAACTAACCTGAAGGTAGGTGATGCACTGAATTCCAAGCCACCTTAACAAAGTAGAAGTATTTGACTGACAGTTACATAAGCACCTTGTGATGAATTTTGGATAGTCCCGGAGATTTTTTCAGGAAACTCCTGTTGTGCCTAGTCCAGCTGTGTGCTTAAGTGTTAATTAACATCCCAAGCAGTGTGACCCAGAGATTATCAGGTACTTATTGCTGGTGAAGTGATCAAATTTTACACAGATAAGATACCTGTAAATAGTCTATGATACATTCTATATGTAGTTAAGATAATAAATAGCAATAGATTATGCATGTGCTGGAGTGTTCACAAGACCATGAATTAAAAGAACTAAGCAGAAGAGCAGTTTGGAGAAAATTAAATGAATATTCTTAAGTAACTGAAAGAAATGCATATTCATACACAACAGTAATGAAACCTATCTACATGCAAGTAGACTACCCTTGGGTACAGTTAGAGTGTTTAAATGCTTCCAAAAATTTTTTTTTTTTTTTTTGAGGAACAATAAGAAGAGGTTAAATGACCTACTGAAGTAAATGCAGTTCTTTACCTTGGAAGGAATTAGGGCCCTTAATTTTGGGTTCATTTTTACTGCAGTTCCATCTGAAGTAAAATTTTGGAAGAGCATGTCTCTGAAAACAGTTGTAGGTTTTATAGTTACTGCAGCCGCCCAGCCTAACAGCTATTATCCTCTGAGAGTAAAAAGATGAGTTCTAAAATAACAACAGTAGTTCTAAAACTGCGTTTATTTTGCCACATAGAAGATAGACTGCAAAAGGTCTATGCCTTTATAAAAGATTAAGCAATTTATGGCTACTAAAATGTCAAGCTAACTTCTGAATAAAATATTGCATGACCAGGGAAATATTTAATCAAGACAGTCCCCTGAAATAATAAACAAGGAAGAAACTGTCAGACTCATTAGGAAGATGGAGAAAAATTTGGTCAGTCCTTAATTCAGTCATAAAATATTATGAAACAAGGACAGCATCTGAATGAAATTTAGAATGGTATTATTCCCAGGATTCTCTGTGTGCTTCATGTTAGTATGAACCTCAGAATTCTTCCTGCTTTCGTATTACTCAAGACCATAATTCCTCTTGTCTAGTTTGGAGAAAAGAAGGTTGAGGGTCAGCCTCATTGTTTTCACAGCTTCCTGAAGAGGGGAGAGGGAGATGCTCCTCTCTTCTTCCTGGTATCCAGTGACAGGGTATGTGCAAATGCTTGAAAGCTGGGCCAGACAAGGTTTAGACTGGACATTAGGAAGCATTTCTTTATTGAGTGAGTGGTCAAACACTGAAACAAGCTTCCTAGAGAGGTGACCAATGCCCTAAGCCTGCCAGTGTTGAAGAGGTATTTGGGCACTGCCTTGACGATATGATTTAAATTGGGGTCAGCACTCATGTGGTCAGGCAGTTGGACTAGATGATTGCTGTAGGTCCCTTCCAACTGAAATAATCTGTTCTATTCTAAGAGATGACATCTTCACTGTTTTGCATTGATTATATCTTGAGTTGAGATAGCATAATTAAGGAAACAATTATAAAAATAGTGATTTTTTTTCTGTTTCCTTGATAAAGTTTGTTTTAGTTTGGTATTGACACATCCATAAATCATTATATGGTTCTCAGAAATTCAAACCTAGAAGAAAATGAAGTTTTATACAGGTCCCACCATAGACCTGTCCTAAGTTCTGTACAGCAGCAGCTTTTTATCTTTATACTACAAGTCTTAAATCACTTGCAAATAAATACTGAAGATAAAATAAGGTAAACTAAACTAAAATAATAAAATAAAATACAAATAGCAAAAGTTCCAGCTACTGAAAAAAACAGCATCAAGCTTCTGAAGGAAGATTGACAGATGCAGATTGAGGTAGCACATGGACTTAAATGCATTGTAAGATGAAGGATGAATCAACTGTACAAAAAGCAACAAAGAATGGAATTGTTGTACACTGTGGTAATTAATTCAGATCCACGTTAGTTTGGCATTTCTGGAAGCTGGAATCACATCTGACTAAACTATGGTGACAAACAGTCCTTGTATAAATTCAGGTTCCTTTATAGGTAAGGCATTGTTGGAAGTTGTACGCATTTATATTTGATGGTCCTTTTCTTAAAAAAAAAAAAAAAAAGCCTGGTTAAATGCAGTGGACCAACAGAGATAATGTAAGAGGAAATTCTGAAGTACTTTGCCAAGTTGTGACAATCAGGAAAGAAATAAAGATAGGTTTTCCTGCTTTGTTGAACCAAAAAGTATTTCAGCAAGTATATGTATAAATGTGTATACACACACACAACTTACTGTCTTAGTACTTTTTAAAAGTGAATACAGACTTCATTGCTCTTATAACTATTGCCCGTGTGCAGTCTTACACTCATCCTGGGCAAAACCACAGAAAGACTGGTACAGGATATTGTGCAGAGACAGAGACAATCCAAACCAAGGGGCAGTGTTTTGGTGGGGCTCTGATCTTTCATTGTGCTGGGTCCAAGCTTGCCCAGTGGTTGTAAATGGCCAAGCTTGCTCTGTTGGAGGAGAGAAGAGAGACTGGCTGTAGAAGGACAGCTTAATCAGCACAGATCTGTGACTGCGTGAGCTCTGAGAGCTGCTTGCTGTGTTTGTACGGACCCTGGCTATGTTTAAGGACTGTTTGCGGTTTGAGGTCTGTACCCAGTTTGAGGATTTTAGCATGCTATGTGTCTTTTCCTTTGTTTCACTGTGTCTCCCTGCTGGAATTTTCCATTGCTCATGGCCTGTAACCCACCCCTGATTGGTCCCTGCCTGCAGCAGGGTAGCATTCCCTTATATGGTATATACCTGCCTTTATGTTCCCAGTTTTGAAGGGTCTTGCCTTGTATGGCTGGGGCCGACCTAGACCCTTCCCCAAAACCTTCCCAGGGTGCTCCTGGGGCCAGAACCCAGCCCCCCAACCCTATTTAAGTTATGTACCAGTTTGAATAAAGCTCTCTCTCTTTGGCTTGTACCTTCCAATCCCACTCCTCGGAGTGTATCCCCTTCTTTCCACCCCCGACCTGCCCCTCAGGACCGCATTGCTCAGCAACAGGGAAGTGGCACTGCTGAGAGGTGACCACAGAAGCTTCTGAGGAGAGATATGTAAACCGGTCCCTGAGAGCCCAGTTTGAGGAATATTTGACCCAAGCCTTGGTGATCTCCCCTTAACTGAGATGCAAGGCAAGGTTACTTTCATTGGAACTGAGCAATACCTATCAGGTAGATCACAGGAAGTTTGGAATAGAAGAAAAATATCCCTCACTCACAGAGTGCTGTAATTGTCATCTACTTACTAAGTGCCTTATCCTAATAAGTGTCTCTGATGGAACTTCATTCCTTCAAGTGGTAGGTAGTGGCAAAAAGTGTGACAGCAGCTGATATCATCAGAAATGAAAGAATTTTTGCAAAATTGATAGGTTTATGGAAAATAACTTTTGTGCAAAATGCACACTGTATACTGTACTGAGACGCTTAGTTGAAAAAGACAGCTATGGATTTGTGTTCTGTGAAGCTTAGCTTTCCATTCAAGAACTCTTTTTTCCCATGCTCATATTACAAAATAATATTGCCTTATCAGTGCAAGATTGCCCCTATCGGTGCCATAACTTCTTTGAAGCACTTCAGAAGGTCCTGTGAACTAAAGATTCAGAAAAAAAGTTGTAGCTCCAGTTTAGCAGAGATGAAGATAATCAGTATTTCCAGAGTCCTGCATTTAGGTGTACCCTGAGATGGGACTATGAATGTCATATAATCTGACATGAATGAGAGGGATCAGCAAGTTCACGTATCAGAATATCAAACTGTGGATAAATGTTAAAATAATAACACTAAACCTGTAAAATTAAGATAGCTGTGTCTTTCTGTTCATGATTCTTGGGGTTCACCCAGCTCATCCATAATGACCATTATTCTTTCTGAGCAACTTTCTCTACTCTGCTACTGAAAAATAATGCTCAATGAACCAGAGTATCTGTAATTGTGGATATTTATTCTTTGCTCTATTTTCTTTCAGTACCAAGAAGAGTTTGGTTTTATCTTGCAATATGAAAAATTGTCTCAGTCTCTTCTTGACCCATGAAATGAGCATCCATGACCTATTTGCAACTTTTCTGTGTATTTGTGTATTTTTATTCATAGCCATATTCCACACATATAATCAGGATTTTATATTTTTAGATGGTGAGTAGTACATCAAAATTATTCTTTCCTATTTGTGAGCTTTACAATTTGTGTATACATATGCATGCATGAATGAGACAAGATGTTGCAATCCTAACAAAAAAAAAATCTGAATTCTAACTATATGCATATTTTTACAAATAATAAAATCCATAATTACATAAAAGCTGTCACTGCATTTATCTACTAAAGATTAGCACATGAGACAGCTGGCTGGATTTCCTGACAAATACATTGAAATGTTCTTCTTGCTAACCTCTTTTTAATCATCCTTATATTTTAAGCAAGAGACAGTATGAGAACTAATAAAGGAAATTAAGAGAAAGCTTGAAGGTAATTTAGAAGCAAGCAAGGGCTATTTTATTTCTTCCTTTTATGTACTGTTACATCCCTTTAATTTTCTCCTCATTGCTTTTATGCAACTTTTTTTCCCTACAATTTCCTTCCTCCACTACATGCCATGATGAAGCTACTGAATACTGATTTTTTTTTTTATATGCAGAAAAGGAATCATCTTGAATGAAATATATCCTTTTTCATCTTGCACAGTTATATTAATATGGCAAAAAGTGAAATGATCCTTCAAAGTTCTAGAGAAACAAACAATAACTCTGACAGTTAAATGTTAATTAAATGACTTTATGACATGTCACATGACATCTATAATGACATCCTGTGACACTACCATAATTATTTTGGTCATCAATGTATCCTATTAGCAACAACATTTACTCTTTCCTTCTCAGTTACTTTTCATATACATTTTCTTATATAGCAAGTGGCAAACATAGTGAGACATTACATTTAAAAAAAAAATGGCTTATTATTCTTTAAAGCAATTAACTCCTACATTATTAGATATTGCTGTGTCTCAGATTTATTTAAATTTTAGGCTATACTCAGAATTTAGAATATAGACTTGAGTCTCTTTTGTAATAAATCATTGCACATTTGGCTGGGACATGAATGTGCTGCAATAGGGAATTTGTTACTGATCTAGTACCAGTTATTAGGCTGATATTCTCCTGCAGAAAGAAATTGTATAGATAGTAAAAAAGTAGTATTAGAACCAGTAATTCAAGCTTAATGAAGCAACATTAACACTTTTATGTTGTACTTTCTAATTAGGAAGTGTGTTAATGAAATTGGGGCATTTACTTAATCGCTGTGAACAATTATTTTCAAATTAAGCTTAGCAATTAAATAGCATGATTAAACTCATGGTACAAGCTTTTTAGTAGAGATATGGTAAGTATCTTGCCTGTTGTATTATGCATGGTAGTCAAAACTGCAAAAATCTTCTGATGAGGCAATGTAAATTAGGTACAATGCCAGTTCACTGAGAACAGAAATGAATATGCAAAAAGGGGAAAAAAAACCACCTCGTTTACGGAGGCCAAATAACATCCAGAAAAACTGTTGTAAAAATAAATCGTATTGATGATGTTTTTTCCTGATTTCTTCTATGCGAGGTAAGGTCAAGGAGGTGAATGCAAATTCATTGCATTAGCTTGCACTCCGTGTAGCAGGGATGATGAAATAAAATGCATTTTCCCACTAAACCCACAGTTGATGCTGAAAGCCCTTTAAACTATTAGATTTCTCCTAACGTCTCACATAGGAATTTTATTGGTAAACTGACATAATACTGACATAATTGAGTAATATGAACTAGTTTTACCAGTAGTAGTGAGACTGCAAGGTGAAAGGTATGATTTCACAGGACGTGTATGTTTCTTTGAAACAATGAAACACTTAGGACACCATTCATCAATGTAGAAGCCTGGATGTAGAGTTGTGTCCTACTTACAAATCCTGTTGTACACCACTGCTTAATTCTAACAATAAAAATGCCTTGAAACTTGGAAATGGAAATTTTCAGTGTTCAGCAAACTAGCTGGGGACCTATTAAGAATATATGATGTTTGCAGTCTTAGAATTGCAGGGAGAAAGAACTATTAATAGCAAGGAACACTGAGATAGTGCTCCCTTTTTTCAAGTAATATTTAGGTGCACATTTTTTGTCCTGTTAATAGCGGACTAAATTTAAATAATACAAAAAATGTAAATAATAAATACTCCATAATTTTCATGAAAATTTTGGAAAGTGATTAGAAATAATCAACTTCATGTCTTTTGTTTTTAAATGCAAATTAATTCTAGAATAATCCTTAATCTTACTTTTTGCCATAGTTCAGCATATGTTTAGCTACTATTCTTAAGTACTTGAGGAAATGTATAGAATTCAATGACACCTAAACATCAAGCGTGTTCTGAAATAGTTTGATCAAGGACTTACAAACTAAAGACTGCAAGTTACCTAGTGTGGTGGAATGAATCTAAAATATTTCAAAAAATTAAATGGAAAGGTTTGGCCTATGATTTGAATTAACTTTTCCCAACTCACAGCCTTTTAACATGCCATGCTGTCTTACATTCAGATGTCACTCAGTATGAAATAAAATATGAAAAGCAGGAAATAAAAATAGGATATAAAGAATAAAGAATTAACACACAATCTGTTTCACATCAAAAAGCTAAACAGTTGTTATACTTACTATCTGAAAGCATGCAATTGAAGACAGAATACATTAATTTTTTGAACTCCTGTGCAATTATAGCAATCACCTTAACCACCTATCAATCAAAAATTTCTGGTTAATGGCAAAAGTTTCTTCTGTGTTTCCTTTAGAAAAAATAAGACTAACACTGTGAGATGATTTTCTTTTTAAAAATTAAATACGAAGAGATACAGTCACTATAATACTGTATCATTCATATATTATAAGGATTCATGCAACTTACTCAACAGAGTCATTACAAAAGTAAACACATTTTTCAGGTTTGAAATAAACACGGAAAAGGAGGAACTATGATTAAGTGCTATGAAAAAAACCCGAAGAAATTAATTATTTTTGGAAGATAAAAAGTTTACACAGCTTAACATTCCAAATTGCCTGCCACCAAGGTAAACATCTTACATCAAAATCAGGATCTCTGTAAACACTTTCATCATGTGAATTTATTTTATACATCTCTCCCCTTTTGACTGATCATTGTTTTTCCTCTCTCAGCCAGCTGCTGGAGCCCCAAGTGCACCAGAGGGCCCTGGAAGCTCACTGTGGGATGGGGACTTTGCCCTGTGCTATCTCAGCCCAGCAGGTGCTGCAGAGGCACCCAGGCTGTGTGTGAGAGGCAGCCTTGCTGGAAGCACAGGAACGTGTGGTGGCTCTCAGACATGCATGTCACCCTGGAGGGATGCCTGGCAGAGCCTCAAGAGAGCATTCCAAAACCAATGAATGAGCTCTGTACCATCTTCCCCACCACTCATAATAGCAGCCCCACTTAGGCAGTGTCTTCTCTCTCTCCCCACGTGAAGAGCAAGAGCAAGAGCAGAGGGAATGAGTGTGGTTTTATTCTGGTGTAAATGGCCATCACACAGCCACATGTGAAAAACAGAAAATGCTGCTGTGACCACTGGAAAGGGGTGCAGCTGGAGGTGTGGGCACTAAAGCCCTGCTTCATATCACACCTTTCCTTTATCATCCCAGGTGAGAGCAGTATACAAACCATTGCTGCACTCGTTGTGAGGTGTCTCATAGCTTAGTGACCTTTCAGTTTGCCCAGAAAGCCAGGACATACACCCCACCCCAGTCCACTCTCCAGTCACAGTCACTTCCATAGATGTGAGAACCACTGAGGGCCCATCGCCTGTGAGACTATACCCCTCTGGGTAACTAGGGCACCCAAACATCCTGAGGTTATTTGCCCTTCCCCATCCTGCATGACCCATATTTCAAGTCACCCTAACCCTGTCCTGGTTGTGAGTGCACAACCCTATCACTGACTTCCTGCAGGAAGGGGATGCCCAGACCCTGAGGACAAAGGCCAGGGTCTTCTCTTCTTCAGGATGAACAACCCCAACTCTCTCAGCCTGTCTCTGTAGGACAGGTGCTCCATCCTTCTCATCTTCTTCCTGGCCCTCCTGTGGACTCACTCCAACCAGTCCATGTCTTTCTTATGCTGAGGACACCAAAATTGGATGCAGTATGCCAGGTAAGGTCTCACATGAGCCAAGTTGAGAGGGAGAATCACCTTCTTTGACCTCTTGACTTACGACCCTCTTGACATAAGTGATATATCTCAGACTTCTATTAGTATTTAACAGTACAATCTCTCTGCAACTTACAGGAACTGGTATCCTGTTCTGAAGAAACTAAATTTTGAGTTTTGCTTTTGTTTGATTTTGGGTTGTTGTTATTGTTGTTGTGGGGAGTTTGTATAATTAAATTACTTCATATTAGCTTTGGTTCTGAAGAAAACTGGTGGAGAAATATCTCTGCAAATGGGCAGTAAGATGTGAATAAGGCTTGTATTAGGTGTCCATTCACTTCACTGATTCATATACTCAGATGCTTCCTAAGAAAACTGGAAATGTGTATTAACTAAGGGAGAGGAAGCAGAATTCCTTTGCATCAATGCTTTTCATGCTGAAGTCATAAGTATGTAGCTTCCAAGAAGGCATTCCCAATGCAGATAGAACTACATCTAGGACCTGCAAGCATCCTCAGTTGCTGCTAAAAGGAATTAATCTAAAGAAAATAAATGTACTTCAGGGAACGTTTGTAATTATAATATTTTGAACATATAAAGAACTATCAAGGCAGACACCTTTTTGAGTCACTAATGCTGTGAGGTAAGTCTGAATCACTAATTTTGCTTTTCTAATCCAAATTTTATATTTACTGTATTCACTACTATTATTCTTTTCCCATTGTTTGAAGTGAAGAACTAAGCAGAGGAGAAAATAAGTCATTGTTATTAGTGAACCCTCCCTATGCAAAGCCTAGGATTTTCTAGATTTGGTGGATAGGGTTTTATCATGGAACTCCATCTACTATGAAGAAGTAAGTCCTTGTAAGCCATTTTTCATAGATGTTTTTACTTAATAAAACTTCTCAAGTATTTATGTATGTAGGGGGACAAAAAGTCAGAACTTGAAATTATAAAAGAATTCAGAGGTTTGTCATCTATCAGACACATTGTGAGAAGAGAGATTTGAGAATTAGGAAACAGCACACTAATTATACTCAGGAACAAAAGACTTTGAAGGTATGATATCCAATAGAAATAGCAGTAACAAAAACTGAATTGTGGTTCTCAAAAATCTTTTACGCATATGCCAACCAAGTAAGGTATCTTGACCTTAATACAGGAGAAATAATAAACTGATAAAAACGGTGCTGTCAAAAGAAGAGCAATTGTATTGACAACTATTAAATCAATTGCCGTAGTTGACTCCTCACTCCTTCAAATTAGCACAGTATTTTAGTTCTGTGATGACTCAATAATTCCATTTTAACAAAAGAAAAATCAATTTATCCATGTCTGGTATTTCAGCTTTCCTTTTGTGTGGATGTGCATATATATGTGCAAACAGAATAGTTAGGTGTTTGAAATTCCTAAAATAATGATCCATTTATTCTGGAATTTGAAATGATGGAAAAAATTGACTGAATTTTTATGTGAATATTTTTCTTTAATATATGCCATAATAAATATTTTCTAATCTTGGTGTTGTGGTTGTTTGGTTTTGGTTTTAATTTTTTTTAATAATAATGTTGGCTTTGCAGTTAAATTCAACTCAGGTTTTTTTGGTTTTTTTTTTTTTTTTTTTCCTGTAACTATTTCCCTAAAAAAGAAAGAAGTACTTCCAAGAGAGAAAGTATGTTTGGCCATGTGGTATATTCCAGATCAAAGTATTTGACTGGATCAGCAAAGGCCAGACTTCAGGAGCCTTCTTTTTCTTTAAATGGTTAGAACTGGTAGGGTTTTAAAAGTTGCATATAGAAGCCCTATCTGTAAGCCAAGCTCTTACACAGTTCAGAAGAATCCTTACACTGAAGCTGTTACAATTAAAGCTTAAGACAACAGATTACAGACAGACAGACTAACAAATCAAAATGTACAATGAAACACCCAAAATTATAAACCACAAAAGATTAATTCACATCCTTTTCAAAAAATATTAAGGCTGGATAGTGCACAATATGAACATAATAGGTTTATTTCTGATTGTTTGACAACTGTGTAACAAAAACTAGCAGGAATTTTAGTAATTGCTTTAAAAAGGAAATTTACTTTTCCTGGTGAAAAGTGTTGGCAGCTAATTTCCTCTTTCCTTTTCTTTTGTAGATAGGCTTACCAGCTAGGATAATTTACAGCAAATCCACAGACAGTAGTTGTCAGGATCCATGTTTAGTATAATCTCATAGAACAAACTGTAAGTGAAGTTGAGGACTGTACAGTGATTCCATTAGTACTGTGTGATTCACTGAAATTCTGTTTTGCTTTCCAAGTGCAGTATTAACTCTGCATAGGCTTCATGCTGGTTCATGGGAGGAGCAAAGGTAAGTCTAATCAAAGTCTGAAATACAGGACAATTTTAGATTGGCTTACAGTGACAATATGCAGTCACTCCCCAGATATTTTGCTGTTGCTGTTGTGAGAGTTTTTTGAGTAATTTCTAGGCATGACAACCTCCACAAAAATAAGGCAAAACCATGCTCTCTTTTCTCACTGGTTTTGAAGAACAATGGAGACCAGATGTGATCTTTTATTATGATTTCTTGTAAACTGCCTTGCATTTTGAGAACAGAAGAGAATGAACACATTGACCTCAGTAATAACAGAAAAAAAAAAGGAGCTATTTCTTCATACTTGGGTGAGAATCCAGAAGTTTTCCTTCTTTTTAGATAAGAAATTGCTTGTTTCTTAATTGCTAGGTCAGTTAAATCTTTTAGAAAGGTGAGTTTGCTGTGGGTTTTTTTGGGGGTGCCTTCTTTTCAAAATCACTTAAAAGATCTCATCTTTGGAGAAAAAGATGCCACCTGGAAGCATTTTACTGGAAAACTTGGACATAATTTACAGGTGTGCTAGTTCTGGCCTCTGATATAGTTGATGACAGTTTTTTCAAGTATTTGTGACAGAATGATAAGGGACAGATAGAGGTAAGGTACTAGCTAGAGTATTTTGCATTGGTCAGGGAGAGGCAGGGGAGACTTTCTAAAAATGCAGTGTGAATAACTGATTGAAAGTTAAGACAATGGTGGCTACCCAAGTCTCCACTGGGGTGACTCTGGGTCACTGTACACAACAGGATGGCACTTACACTCTCATGTAGTAGATTTTGACCTGCAATACTCTGGCCACTGTTTAGATGCTCATTCACAGGAAGTCTGTCAAAATCACAGTTCAGCAAAAGAATATAGTGGTAGCCAAAAAGATAATGCTCAAAACACTGAATTTCACAGAAAAAGAGGTATTTTTGAATGTGCATCACAGTTTATATATGTGTGAGATACTCTTCATCTTAGAAATTTTCAGAGTGCTGTGCTGAGCAAAAATAGTACAGCTTCCCTGTGACAAGGTTTCTACAGTTCCCTTGGAATCACACTGGGGGAAGGCATTTGTTTAGTTCCACTGTAAAATCTCTGCAGTTTCCAGAATTCCTAACAGTGGTTGCTCCTCAGCTGTATCACAGAAATAGTACTGAATGCAAAAAAACAATCCATTAAAGTTATTGTGCTGAGATAATTAATGGAAAAATTTACATTGTGTCATTATACTTCCTTACCTCATACAGTCTCATGCTGATGGATAGTCTGTAATTACTCATTTTAAATGTAAGGAACTGGGGGGTGGGAATGACAGTTAACCTTGAAATCATGTATCATTTTGGAAATGCCTGCAAGCCTTGAAAAGAAAAAGTGAAACTTTTTTTTTTTTCCCTTATGAGAAACTCTGGTAAGACTTTAATTTCTTCATATGGCTTACAACACGCACAATCATAAGAAGAAAAAGTCACTCTTAGCAGCAGATATTTGCATTGATCATTGCGGTCTTGATGGGGAACACGGGGAATGGAAGACACAGACTCCAGGGGGTAGGGGGGGAGAAAAAGATTTTTTTATTGACATGATGCCCAGCTTATATAGGATCAGTAGGGAAGGTTCTGGAACGGGGTGGAACTCAGGAGAGGTTTAGGGAAAAACCTGGGAGGGGTTTGCAATACAAGGCAAAAGCCTCCAAAACTGGGAATACAAGGGCAGGTATATACCATATATGGAAATGCTACCTTGCTGCATGCAGGAACCAAGCAGGGATGGGTTACAAGCCATGAAGGTGGAAAATTCCATCAGGGACATGCAGTGAAACAAAGGGAAACATATAGCATGATGAAATCCTCAAACTCAGTACACACTTTCAACCACAAAGAGTCCTTAAAACATACCAAGGGTTCATATAAACACAGCAAGCAATTCTCAGATCTCAGGCAGTCACAGACCTGTGCTGCCTGCCACAGCTAATCTCTTTCTTCTCCTCCAGCAGATCATGATACATACTGTACTGCACTAAGGCAAAAAAGTAATGGATTATTGTAACTGATGAGGTTTTCTAGCACTTAATGCTTGTGATCTTCAACGTTAACTTAAATAGAAATGTTTCATCATCATTTTATAACACACAATTTTACCATTTCCTTAAAAGAGATCACAATATAATAACTAAGATATATTTTACCAAGTCGTTATCTATAAAACCTACAAGGTAAACTCCAGATCTGGAAGTAATTCTGACAGATACTTGTAAGTGTCTCTGTAACATCAGTAGAACTCCCTGGGGGCCACTTCCGTGGAGTGTATTGAATTATATCTTTATCTTTTCTGTGTCTGTGCAAACACTTGGTATGTTGCCTATGCTGCAAAGAGCTTTTTGTCCTTTTCATTTACATGCTTATTGGTAGGACTTTAAGCAGTTAGATATTACTTAGAGAATAATTAAATATTGCTTATAAACTTTTCAGATTCCTTTTGGGTTTGGCAGTTGCATATTATTATAAAGATCTTCTCTAATTTTCCTAAGTAAGCACCAAGCAGAGTATCAAATTAAGTATGTTATTTTAAACTAATAATTTGATCTTAAATTCTGGTCAACCTAATCTGACTTACCACAATAGTTCCCTCTGTTCCATATTCTTTCTGGAAATAGCATTATTGTAGTATAGATGAAGAATGTTAATTTGAGATTTTTGCAAAAATATTTTTTTTATGTATATGAAATGAAAATGTTGAAAAAAATCCCACCTAAAACACAAACAACAGCAAAATAGACCACATGAAGTAATTTTAAAAGGAGTGCAATTCCTAGGTAGATGCAGCCCAAACCTGCTTTTGTTGCTGCAGTGTCACACTGCTGACTAATGTTCAGCTTGTTGCCCACCAGGACCCTAAGGTCCATTTCAGCAAAGCTGCTCCCCAGCCACACACATCCTAGTCCATAATGGGCTTTTTGGTTATTTTATTCCAGGTGCAGGAATCAACACTTGTCTTTTAAAAACTCCATACTGTTCTTGCTAGCTCATTCTTCCAGCCTGGTGAGGTCACCTCTCTGTGGTATGGCTTGACCTTTTGATGTGCTCACCTCACCACCCAGTTCTCTATCATCATCAAACTTGGTGACAGTGTTTTCAATCCCATCGTCCATGTAATTTGTGAATATGTGGGATAGCATGGGGCCCAGTAGGAATCCCTGGGGGACCCCCCTTGTGAGAGGTTGCCAATCTGAGTAAAAGCCATTTGATTACCCTCTTCTGGGTGTGAACTCTTAGCCAATTTCCTACAGGCCTCACATACTACCCATCCAATCTGTATCTTTCCAGTGTGTTGAGGGGAGGTTGTGTGGAACAGTGATGAAGTCCAGTTAAAGAGATTAAGTAAGGGGGTTATTTTTATGTCTCTGCAATATCAGTAAAGGTAATTCTGACTGTGATTTCATTGCTTACTTTCCCAACTGATATGTCAGAAATCTGAGAATGTAAGAGAAAAAGCTTAAAACCTATTTTGTTGGTTGGCAGGAAATATTTTGTATAGGAAAGTATTATGTAGGAAAACTCAGTACATGTGTCTTGCTACAAAAGAAGAATAGATAAAAATTGAGAAGTAGTTACAGTGTACAACTGCCTTCACAAAGACATGACAGACACTGTAAATCTCTGGAGTCTAGCCAAAGACAAAAGAAAAAGCAATCAAGAGAAATTGAAATCAGAGGTAAGGATAAATGCACATCTTCTATACATAGTTCAAGTTTGAAATTCAGCTATTCAGAAATCTATATTCTTTTCCTATTGATTTCCTGAAATGAACTTCATGGTTTTCTAATTTAGTTATTTGGTAAATTTAGCTCTTGGTATATGAAGGTGTGTTCTACATTTAACAAACACCTGTGTAATCTATCAGTAAAGAAAAACACTTTCTCAGCCAACTCAGAGGTATTATTCAAATTCAGCTTTAGAATTTAGAGGGAGCAGATCAGAGCTTCATTGAACAATTTTTTTTCTCTTTGGAGTTAGGATGTCATGGCAACCCTGTGTTTAGTTCAAAGGAACCACACAGCCACGGGAGGTCCTATTCATACTGAGCCTCGAATAGACACTCAAACAATAATTATCTAATCCTAGAAAGGCATTTGTGAAGTAACTGTAGCACTGAGATTGTCAAAACCTTGCAGACACTGTATTTGCAGAAGGGTTTTATAATGTGTGAGAGGTAAAAAGTGAATGTCATCCAACAATAAAACCTGCCTGTTCTTACATCCATGAATTGCATTCTGCTCAGTCATCACAAGCCCCTTTTTCTTCATTCCTTTTCTGTGGTGCCATCATGGCCCCTCCATCCTTTTTTACTGCTTTTCTTCTAGTACTAAGGTCTGAGTCTTTTTCCTATACCTAAAGGTATTTCACCTCTTGCTTCAGCACCCTATCAGCCCTATGTTACACCAGATACCGAGCAGTCTTTAGAGTAAAAGTCTCTGAAAACCTAGACATCTCATATTCTCAGATCCTGTAAGGCAAGAGAAACAAAAAACAGTACTTTGTCAGTGTAGGTGTCATGCAGGTTTGGTTTGTTACTGTATTAATTTTGTTATTGGAAAGTGCGGAGAGGAAGTGAAGAGGATCAGGGTGCTGAACATCATTTCACAGCAAGAACAGCTGTTAACAGGACTTGGGCATATAGAAATGAGTTAATGGGAATATTACTTATTCCAAGTGGTGTGTTTCTTTTTTTTTGCAAATGTGAAATATGTACAAAATAAACATTTTACAATAAAAATAATAATAAAAAGAAACCAAGTGAAAAAAAAATCCCAATAATTTATATTTTGGAAAAATAAAAGGGAGTCATGAACAATACACAGTGCTGCTGAGCCAGTGGTTTTTTGTTACTGTGAGCTGCAGTAGAAGAGCAAAACTACCAGTTCAGGAAACAAAAGAGAAGTAGGCCCTGTTGTGCAACATATTGTAGTGCATGCTTAAAATGCATTGGTTACACTGGAACACTATCTGTTTTTAAAACACCATTTCATAGAATCATTTAAGTTGGAGAAGACCTTTGAGATCAACAAGTCTAACCATGAACGTAATATTGCCAAGTGCACCACTAAACCATGGCCCTAAGCAACACATTTGTGGATGTTTTAAATACCTCCAGGGATGGTGACTCATTTCCCTGGGCAGCCTACTGCAGTATTTAACAATGAGACAAAGTTATTCCTACTATCCATTGTAAACCTCCCCTGACACAATGTGAGACCATTTCTTCTTGACACTTGTTACCTGGGAGAAGGGAGCAACACCCATCTAACTACAACTTCCTTTCAGGTAGCTGTAGAAAGTGATAAGGTCTCCTCATCCAAGTCTCCTCTTGTCCAGACTAAATAAGCCAGCCCCCCTCAGCTACCCTTCATCAGACTTGTGCTCCTCACGGATTCTTCTCCAGCTCCACTGCCTTTCTCTGCACATGCTCCAGCACCTCAAAGTCTTTCTTATAATCAGGCGTCCAGAACTGGACACAGGATTCGAGATGGGGCCTCACCAGTGCTAAGTACAGGAGGACAATCATTTCTTGCCATGTTATTTTTGATACAGGCCATTGGCCTTCTTAGCCTCCTTGGTACAAGCTGGCTCATGTTCATCCTCCTGTCAACCAGAACCCTCAGGCCCTTTTGTGCCTTGGCCAGTTCCAGCAACTTTTCCCAAGCCTGCAGAGTTGCATGGGGTTGTTGTGACCCAAGCGCAAGATCCAGCTCTTGGCCTGGGCAGCCTATTGCAATATTTAACAACTCTTTCCATGAAGAAACTCATTACCATTTGTCTCATCAATCCAATCTATCCAGGTTCCTCTGAAGAGCCTTCCTGCCCTCCAGCTGATCAACATTCGTGCCCACCTTGGTTTAGTCTCTGAACTGACTGAGGGTGCACTTGATCCCCTTGTCCAGACCACTGTAAAGCTATTAAACAGGACTAACCCAAATGCTGAGCCTAGGGGAACACCAACAGGTGACAGCCACCAAGTGGATGTGACTCCATTCACTACCACTCCTTGGCCTCAGCCATCCAGTCAGTTTTTACCCAGCAAACAGTTCACTTGTCCAAGCCATAAGCAGCGAGTTTCTCTGGGAGAATTTAGAGGCAAAGGATGTCAAGGACTTTTCCGAAGTGCAGGTAAACCATCCACAACCTTTTCCTCATCTACTAAATGGCTTATTTTGTCACAGAACGATTGGTTTAAAAGTATTACAATTACTTTTCGTAATAAGTTTCATGAATCTTTAGAAGAGATCCATGCAGATTAAAAAAAAAAAAACAAAAAACAAAAAAACCCAAACAAACAAACAAACAAAAAACAACCACAAAGAAACAAACAAAACCCCATACTGTTTGACTAGAATTTTCAGTTTCAATAATGTACAATTTAGTTAGTTGTCAATACTTACATGATATTCACCCTTTATGTGACTCCCATAGTAGTAAATTTTTCATTTGGGAAAAATGAAAAGCTGTCCTGGAAAGAATATTTAATATTCTGGTGAAGAAGCATATATGTATACCTGAATAGGAAATAAGTTAATAGGAAATTCTGTTAATATTTCCTACAACAATTCCAAACAGAAACAACAGAATAGCTTTCAACCTCAAGGATATCAGGCAAATTTATTTTAAATCTGTTTTCTCTATTTCAATTAAAGTTATAGCTGAAAAAATTGTCATAAAAATTAAAGTTGATTCACCATACATTTCAGATTGCATGACCTATGCATTTGAATCATTTGACTGGTATAACACTAAAACATAAACTAATTTAAGATGGTTTTCTATTCAGTTACTATTAGAGGAAGGGTTTTTTTGTTTTGTTTTGTTTTTGTTTTGTTTTGTTTTGTTTTTTCTTGTTTTGTTTTGTTGGGGGTTTTTTGTTTTGTTTTGTTTTTTGGGGTTTTTTTAGTGAAACATATTCAGAAAATGCTACTTCATAATAATTATGTGTTCCATAGAAACATTAATTTCAAGAGAGTCTGAACAGATAATCTTCTAAAGAATTCAGAATAAGGAAAAATATTATTTTCTGTCTAATAGTATGCTGTAAAACATGAATTACAAATACAGTGGCATTATATTTTTTAGTGTACATTTAACATTGTCAACTTTATTTCAATTAAAAATCTACGTATCTCTGACATTCCTAACAGGATTCCATCATTGTAATATTTTGTGTATACAATATATAAAATAGAATCCTACAATCCTTTTCTTGTAACAGTGAACAATGTGCTGAGAAAGCTTTACTTTTAAGAGATAAAGACTAGAATATTGTGTGTACATAGCCCCTTGTACACAGGACACATAGTGAGATGGTGTGGAAACAACCAGTGCTGCATAGCAGAGTGTAACAAAAGACAGACGTCAAACAATATGACAATGCAGCATAATGGGAAAAAAGTGGAAAGCTAGAGCATGAAGTCTTTAATGAGTTATAGAATAGGAATTCTCCTCCCTTTCAGTACATAAACAAAAGGGCAGTAATTTGGAAGAGTGAGAGGCATGTTTACAGTCAAGAGTGCAGTGAAGCTCTAGGTCTGGATATGAATCTATCAAATTTGTCCAAACATGTTTTATGGTATTTCAGCATTTCTAATTCAAGCTGTAAAGCAGGAAGGAAATCAACACTGCCAAAGCCTAAAAAGAGCTTAACATAAGGATGGATTCTAAACATGAGCACAGTTTTAAAGGTCTATCCTTGCATTCTTTCTGAAATGATTCATCAAAAACCTGGTGAAATGAAAGCAAAATAGGTCCTTATAAATATTGCTTAAAGACTGTGCTTATAAGCACAAAAGGGAAGGCATTCAAAATGCATATTTTGTTTTGTTTTCTCTTTTTTGTCTTTTGTGTTAAATAGTGCAGGTGCCATCAGATAAACCTGGTGAAAAGAAGCATGCACTGCAATGCCTTGCACAACAGGGCCACTGCAGATGGAGATAACAATTTTGTCTCTAAGTTAATGCCATGCAGATACCTTTGAGCACAAAAAGGACCAGTTCTACATAAATTCAATTTGATGAGAATTCAATACAAAGAGAACTCAATATGAACGTTATGTATTTATTGCATTGAGTTCCTCTTTTGAGATAGAAAAAACACACTTATCTATTTATTTATTTTAACACTGGCTAAAAACAAGCCTTGGATGGATTTACAGAATCTGTATCTGCACTGATCCTGAAAGAATCAAAAGCAATTACCAGAAAATGATAAAATAAAAATAATGAGAGACAGATACATATCAAACATTTTTTTATTCAGGAAATCAGCAGGAAAACTGCCTGTGTTCCAGTTTCAGTATCTGTTTTCATTCTAATTACTTTGATTCTCTCTCCCTGTAATTAAATATAAGTGGGGTGCTAGATACATCTTATCTCTGCAATAAAATAGAGTAATTCTCCCATTAATAGAAAGATAAGGGGGAAAAAAGCGGAATGAACCTGGTGCTTAGTTGTGAAATAGGGCCTAAGCAAGTACAGCAGTGGGACATTAATTTAGTTGGTGTTTTTCTTCCTTCCCCCCCACAAATTTTCACATAATGTTTCTGTTTCTGATTTTATCTTAGGAAAAACAGTATAAAAAGTAGCTCCTATTACCATGAAACACTCTGAGCTAGAAAGTTATTAAGAAAGCATCATGTTTCTGACCTTATTTTTAATATGTAAACTAAACATTCTAACAAAATAGATTTTTAGTCTTTTCCAGATTTGGGGTGTTATGTGAAGTTCTGTTTTATATAACCAAGTCCTTGAGTCATCATCTTAATGCAAAAGGCTGATCCCTGTTCCCACCTTTTGAAACTTTGGTACCAGGAGTCCTAAGTGGTAAGTAAAAACCCATACATCTTCACTCTATAGAGTCATTTCTTCTCTTTATTAGCACCATGGAACTTACATGGAAGAGCAGAGGTTGCTAGAGAGTCAAACAGAGTGTGTCTACTGTTCTACATGTAATAGTCACATTTCGGTAAGAAAAGTTCTAAAAATAAATAAAATAAAACCTCTAGTTTGGTGTGAGACATGGCATTGAAAGCCATGAATAATGAGATCTACTAAAAGTAAAAAACCAATTAACAGTCAAACTACACTGTATTTACAAACTCAGACTACAGAACAGAAAAACTCAGTGTAGATGGTAAACCAGATTTCAAAATGAAGCAGCAAAGGAAAAGAAAACATTGTAAACAGTACCAGGAAATGAGTCTGCATGGAAGATGAAGTTGTTGATGGTGGAGTCTCCTGTTTCACTGAAGAAGCAATGAGAAGTGGATAAGACTGATGCTAGAAATAAGCCTGAAAACCATATTTACAGCTGGTAAAGGTGTATAATGAGTGATACAACTCTCAAGAGAAGGAGATGCAATTTTTCACTTGAAACGAAGAATCAAAAGAAAAACAGACGAGTTAAAACTGAACTTCAATAAAAATTCTGGAATGGTACAACTTCCTTATTTGTCTTAACTTCTTTATTATCTAACACGACCAATGGCTTTTAGAAAAAGATCAAACAGAACAGTTAGATACAAGTAGGAAACTTCTTCCAAAAAACCAAGGGCAGCTGAATCATTGGGGGGNGGGGAAAAAGCCAGCAGAATTTAAGTTCCTTTTAAGTGAGAGACATATCAGTAAAGACACTGCAACATAAAGCTTTATGCATTCTTGAAAAATGCCATGAGTATCTGGGTAAAGTTTCAGGCCTGCATAACCTCCCTCTATCCTGTACAGCTTCCTTGGTTGCATGTTTAATGGCAGTTCAACGATATGTGCACTGCATGACTACATAAGCATAAGGTTTTGTAGCTACTGATAATAAAGTTAAGGTGACACTTGTGGAATATGTGGGGCAGGATAGATAACTGATTCAAGAACATAGAAAGAAATACAAAACATAAAGGAAGGATGCCCAGTAACTGAACAAGACAAAAAAAAAAGGGTGAAAAAAAGTCAACGTGTGGAATAAATGCACAGCTGTAACAGATAATCTACACTGAGATTCAGACACAGACATCTCCAATATGCATACTGCACAATAAACTGCCAACCACCTAGCTTCCATATTTACAATCATGCTATTGGATCAATGACCCATTTCAGCTGCATTGTAAAGTCAGCAGCAATGTAATCCCAACAGTACAAAGCTCTAACAGCTTGGAAGATTGTGACTAAAGGTTAGGGGACATACAATAAAACTGTTCTGTGGTGGGTGGATAAATTCAGGCTCTCAGTAAAAAACTCACAGAACAAGATATACTTCTGTACCAAGCTTTCAACAGCTGACACCAAGGTGCTGGAGGAGGGAGGACATCACTGTAGCTTCTGTTCAGCTTTCTAACAGAATATGAAGAGAATATATCCTTTCAATAAATTCACACGGAGAGCAATCTGCATTGTGTACATCAACAAAAATGCAAAGACAAACCAGTGAAGAAAAGTTAGTAACTCTGTGAGGAAGAAGCATGTTTCAACCCTTGAGACTAGTGCAACATTCATCAGCAGACTTGTAATAGAAAGACAACCTTAAAGTAAACAGAGGATCTACATTGAGACATACTTTCTGATTTAACCATTTAATTATTCACAGCACTTGTGACACTAAATGTGTTCAGGGATTTTACACATAATGTGTCAATTTTCCTCATGTCTTCTACTAGGTGTTGCAGGACAAGAATACCCTTGTATTTGTTTTTTTTTCTGTTGGGTTTTTTTGCTTTTTTTTTTTTTTTCCTCTCCTCTTCTTTAAAGCTGTAAATACAATGTTTGGAAAAGGTGTGTGATGCTGAAGAAAAAAGTGACAATCCAGGGAAAGGAGAAGTTTCAGTCAGTCCAGAACTTTCAGCACTTACAATTGGCTGACAGAAATAACGAGTAGTTGAACATGCTCCTTGCACATTGATAGGCTGAAGCTCTGCCTAACATTCCGGCTGGATGTCTTGAGAAGCAACTAATGAATGACTTACATGTTTAATTATCATTATATAAATTAATGACTCCTGGTCTGCAGCAATTTGTAGGTGGAGGACAGTCCTACAAAGGTGTTATCTATGTGTTTGATAGTCCTCAATGGATGTCAGTGGGTTTCCCAATCACCCTTTGGACTGAAACTGAATTTTTATGATTTTTTCAGCCTCAATATGCATTATATGCAGAGCCCAAAAGGGACATCTCTTGACTTTGGAGAACTTCCAGCCAGAGAAACTGAGAACCACTGAAGAAAGGCTGAGTAGAAAAGGTTTGAAGAGAGTACATTCACTGAGGGGAAAGCCAACTATTTTTCAAGATTGGATGAGTATATATGAGAATCCTTTGAAGCCTTCAACTAGCTAATAAACACAGTGCAAGTGTAATAATACTTATACACAGTTAAAAAAAAGAGGTTAAAAGAGGCACTTTTACTGGTACTGTGTGCTAATAAAATAGTGAGAGCTAAAGTGTACTTTCTAAATTATCAAAATATGATCAACTTTGCATTTGTGAAACTTCCCCTAGCTGCCTTGAATACTTTCACAAGGCTGTTTTAAGTACTTGTTCAGTCATGCAGGAAATGTATGTACTAGTGAGGAACTAAATTAGGGTTTCTTAGACTCTAGTTAGTTTTTTAACCACCAGTTCTTACTCTGAATTGGCACAATTATAATTAAGGCAATGCCATTATCACAAAATTTTCAGAGAATCTAATATCCATAACATACATTTGCTCAGTCTTGAAGCTCTCTTTTCCTTCAAGAATATTTTTAAATCTTCTCTATAGCAGAGATACTATGGAGACACTTTCATAGACTTTTAAGGATGATTTACTAGGAATGGACTGAAGGGAAAACCAAGGCATTTATAATAGCATCTTTACCTCTGAACTGAGCAGTAGCAAAACTTTTGTCATTCCCGTGGTATTGTAACTGAGATAAAATATCTTCAAGGTTTTCAGTAACAAAACAAATGCTGATTGTCACTGTTTCAGGTAGTTTGGTAAGTCCTGGCAAACAGAAAATTACAGAAATATTGGTTCTCTATTAAGTACACATCCAGAAACTTCACTGAATTCTAAAACTGATGGATATCCATAGCATTTGCCAAATAAGGTATGTGACCTTTACTGAATAATGATCTGTATAGTAAAATAGTTGTTGAGCTGTATCATGGAATGAGGTGGTTTGTAGTAAAGACCATGTTACTGCAACATCATACTTTGGGGGCAGGAAAAGGATAGGTCAAATCTGTAATGTTATTTAACTCACATTGTCTATTTAGTCAATAATCATAATGATTACACATACATCAGATTAATAGTGAATTCTGCTCTTTGTTTCTAAGAAGACCAAAAACTAGAACAGATTAATTTAACAACTACGGTATTCTCAGTAACCATAGAGTACTTTTCACACCACTGTTTTTTTCACTTGATGCTCTGCAATTTACCTGTCTTAGAATAAAAATAAAGAGTACCTAGCCTGATTGCTTAAAGAGACAGCCCTTACCAGCTGATTCTATTCTGTCACAGTATTTATACTAAACAGTGGAGAGATATTTTTTTTTTTTTGAGTGACAAAATAAAAAAAAGTCATTTGAATATTACCTCTACTGTTTTTTGAACTATTGAGATCAAAAAATCTGAGTGCTTGCTACTCATGAGCATGTTGACAGCAAAGCACTAGACAGCATATTTCAAAAAGCTCTTCTAACATGAATAAATACATAATATAAGCAAAAAATAATTCCCTCTAGACATCAACAATGTGCCACCTTCTTTATGCTCAGCCACTATTAGACCAGACTATGTATTTGAAGATGATTTGAACCCAAATTGCAGACTTTTATTGCTTTTCAAAGAAAGAAAAGAAATAGAGAATGCATTAAGGGCCTAATCCCATCCTCTCTCACATCTAAATACACTCTATACTGCTGAATATGAAAAAGTGCTTGAATCACTGTTCACAGATCAACCCAGATGAGTGGAAGCAGCTGGGAAAAAACCCTACACTGGTAAAAAGAATATTCAGGTTATAGATTGTCATGTTCCCAGGTTTTATGAAAACAGAACATATGTCAACAGTCTAAGAGAAAATGACAGCTTGCACTGTTGGGGAAAGGAGCCTAGTAAAATAGTTCCGAGATCCACTGTTGCTGCCTACTAGACACAGTTAAACAAACAAGAGAAAAAATAATATAAAACTAATATTGTTATGTGTAATATCAAAACAACATAGGTTTGAATTTACTGATTTACTCAGAAACTAGCCTACATATTAATGCGTCATGTAGTTGTGGAAATAGACTGAAACTGTAATCCNCGGCCCAGGCAAAACAACCCTCAGAGCAGGCCTCGCTGAACACAGATAAGCCAGGCCCAAACACCGAGAGCTCGTCAGCGTGCGAGCCCGAGAAGGAAAAGAAAGCAAAAAAAAAGAGAAAGAACACCTCCCCCTTTGGCTTATATACACCTGATTACATAAAGAGATGGGATGGAATACTTCCTAGATCTTGACCCTGGTTACCAAGGAAGGCCTACAAAAAACAACCCATCACAACTGGCATTAGGTAATACTAAAGAAGTTGTCTTAAAGAAAAGTGAATCAGTGACATAACAACATAATTTTCAACATCTAAAAGCACATTATTTTCCTCTTATTTAAAAACAAAAAATCTCTCATTAAAGTAAAATTATTATTTCTAAGATGTCTTCCTGTGTTTAAACTTCATAGGTTATTCGTCAAAGGATAAATAAAAATGCTTATTCTAGACATAATTTTTTTCCCATGTCTGCATTGAAAGGACACTTATTTTTGTTCATGTGATTTAAAGCTGTACTGGTTCCTGGTTAACTTTTATCTTTTTTTCCAGAGAGTGGCTTTGTTTTTGTCCAACGGATACAATTTCCATTTGTTGGAATTCTTATAATACTCTTCTGTTCTTCCAAATTGCTTTATTTTGTTTTCATGCATTTATTTTTTAGTTTCTTTAAAAATCTATAGATTTTAGTATGCAAAGTCACATAATATGTGAACATATACTCAAGAAGTACAGTTATTATCGAAGAAGTGTCAAAATGCGTATTTTTGCAGCTACAAAGCTAAAGCTATAAATAGATGACTGGACTTAATTTATAAAGTGAATGATAATATGTTCATAAGAATAATTAATATTTACTGTACTTACTATAATTCTTTTTATCCATAAAACTGATTGACTGTTTCTGGGTTTTATTAGGCAATTTTCCTGTACCCTAGACTTTTAGCATCTCTGGAATGACATTAGTGGCAGGTTTTAATGCTTGGAATTTTTCCCCCCAGCAGTCAGATTCTCTGTTACAAGTCAGTGGTTAGTGATTTTTAACCTGCTTGGAAAACCTTTGCTGTAACACACTGCTGGTTATCCAACAGGCAGATCAAAAGTGCTACCCACTGAATGAGAGTAGTTGGCAACAAAAAGGGAATTACTCATAGGAAACAAGTCTGTTTTAAAATGGCAGTTCCCAAGAAAATACTTAGATGCCCCAAAATGTCATAGCAATCTGCTCTCAAGGCTTACTGTTTGAACTGTATTTATCCCAATTAATAAATCTGTGCATACCATGTTACCTTCAAAATAATTTTCAGTGTAAATCTTTGTAATACTTTTTGAAGTTTGCAAGTGGCTAAAATGGAGTTTATTTGACAGTTTCATTGAGTTTTGCATGAGTGACACATAGCTGAAAAAAATCAGCCCCCTCCTATCTCTATTCATCCAACAGTTTTTATCCTCCCTGACAAAAAAAATCTAAGCTAGCCTACCATGATGTTCTAACACATGCTATCACAAAGCCCTGATTTGACTTGGACTTTTATAGCTGAAGGCTTAAATGGGATTTATGGCTAATAACTATATAAATAATCAAAGGAGAAAAACCATCATAAAACCCAAAAAGAAAATCCAAAAAGAAAACACCAAATCCTGTCACTTCTAATACCATATTTTCCAGTAGAATTCTTTGCTTTTATTCAAAATTCTGAATACCAAAAATATGAAAGAAGGTTAAAAAATCAATTTTAAAGAGTACTAAATAGATTGTATTTTGTGTCGGTACAGCCTCTACAAAGCTTCATGCTACCAGCTAATGGACTGAACATGTTAATCTTGTGATTCATGGTGTAGATTGCTTTTAAGTCAGTTTAAAATTTCCTATACCAAACCCATTATTACACCTCATTTACACCCTCCTCTGTGCTAGTACAGCTGTTACTGAGGTTATACTATTAAAAAAAAAAAAAAACCAAAACCAAGCAAACAAAAAAAAAAAAAAAAAAAAAAAAAAAAAACCCCCCCAAAAAAAAATATCAAAAAAAAAAAAAAAAAAAAAAAACAAAACCAAAAAAAAAAAAAAAAAAAAAAAAACCAAACAAAAAAACCCCCACAAAATAAACTATTCACAATTAAAATAACCCACCTCTGGAGTTACATTTAAGATGAACCCTTCCCATAATGATGTGTAACACAGCCTATACACAGTGATATTAACACAACTGCTGTGGCAGTGACAAACAGTCAGAGGAGGAGTGAGGTCTTAAGCTGGCTTTGCCATCAAAGCCAAGAACTGTATAAATGCCGACCTTCCTAGTTCAGCCTTGAAGGCTGACAGCAGAAGATACAAGTGTGGAGAGGAAGAGAGGGCGTGTTTTTCAGAAACTTCATTGACTGGGCAGGCAGGGAGATGTGAAAATGGGAGTCATTTATACCTCAAGGATTGTAGCTATTCTTTTTACTGTATTCTATTTATATATATATATATTCTATTTACT
>VXBX01003614.1:145701-158801 GCA_013400415.1 Scytalopus superciliaris | reverse complement strand
TGTATTTTGGCACTGAATGTGAGCAGAAATGAAACCGAAGTTATGGTTCCTAATCTGATTGCATTCAGACTATAAGAAATGTTTGAAAGGCAAATCTAAAATGCAAATCTTTTGGCTTAAATAATTTCTATGTTCTTCAATAAGCAGTGATAAAACTGTCTCAAGCTATATTTATTTAAACTGTGTAAAATGTTAGTATAAAACCAATCTTAAGTAAAGAGGGTATTGGCAAACAATGAGAGCAAAAATGCAATTAAGCTTAAATAGGTGTTAGCTTTGTATCTAATGATTTTGGTTATTTGTTGTATTTAATGGTACAGTGTACAAATATAGTTTTTTAAAGTTTTTTATTAGGTACAATGTGTTTGATTTGTTTTTGTTTGAGTTTCATTACAGTAATTCTTGTAGGAATCTGAACAAACATTGTAAGTCATCTGTTAATGAAAAAAGGGTTTGTGTGTTTCACTCAAAAACTTCATTGTATTATCCCTGTCTAAAAAAATTATGAGCAATTTTAAAACTAAAGAAACAAGAAAGTACATCTAATCAATAAGCATGAGTGTGTGCTAAATCAGAATAATTTATTTCTCCTATTATTTAAAGCCATAAGAGATGCAATGGCTATGTAATAGGACCACAACATTCAGCAAATAGGAAATGTAGAGTGAAAAATCAAAAAAAGTTCTTTTTTTTTTTTTTTTTAATTTTTAGCCATAGACATAACACAAATAAACATTCAGCTCAAGTAAGTAACTTTCTCTTTGCTCAGAACCAAGGAGCTGTGCTTTTCATCCCTCTGAAATACAGAATTGGCTTAGATTTTTTTCACATTAAAATCTTTATACAGTGATAAAAAGATAGGTCAATACATATAAACTAATTTCTAGGAAGTCACAGGTAATTTCATTCAATGAACTTTCTCTGGGAAGCTTATTTGATGAAACATGCATTTGTTGGTTTTGCTTCTAGTTCACAAATACCCTATGCAAGTTTATCCAAGAGAGCTATGTGGTCCACACTTTAGGCATTTGTGGACTCTGTACACAGTTCAGTTTCCAGATTTTTAAAGTTCCCCATGCTTCTTCCCTTCTCTTCACAATGTCTTTTAGTCTATTGAGATGACAAACCATAAAAATTTAGATTGGTGAATAATTTGGGTAAGAAGGGACTTCTAAAAATCATGTAGTCTACCCTTCTCCAGGAACAGGGACATTTATCACTGCCTATCAGGTTTCACTAAGCCCTAACCAACCTGGCCTTGAACACTTCCAGTGATGGGGCACCCATAACTCTGGACAACCTGTTCCAGTCTCTCATCACCACCATCATAAAAAAATTTCCTCCTTATGTCCAGTCTTGATCTACCCTCTTTAAGACTGTCGCCTTTTGTTTACAGGCTTTGAAAAATAAGTAAAATTATGTCAATGGATTGCCTGTGTTTAAGCCTTTAACCTGTTCAAGACCAGGCTGGATGGGGCAACGTGCTCTAGTGGAAGGTGCTTTTCTCCACAGCAGGGTGGTTGGAACTAGATGGTCTTCAAGGTCTCTTCCAACCCAGACCATTTTGCGATTCTATGAAAAACAGTATTAGAACTGTGCAACAATACAGGAAAATATAATAACCACATGCTTTTAATACAGTATATGGTATTAAATATTTATATAGTAAATCTTGTACTGGTAAATCTCAGCAGCAGCAGCATTTGTTTGGGCTCTATAAGACTATGCATGAATAGAAAACTTTTTCCTTCCCTCATTATCCAATTATCCGTATCTGTGTGCATATGACTGTGTTCAAAGAAGCAAGCATGCTTTAGTCAGAATACTCATTCCTCTTTTCCTTCTCCATCAGATACAACAACAGACAAGAAGTATATCTTTCACCTCCCTTATTTCTTGATTTCGAATTCTGTGGCAGAAACAGCAGTTTTGGGCTCTCAGACAGGCATGCAAAGGCAGATGCAGTTTCAGCAGCTGTTCCCTACTTCTTCCTACAGAAAGTATCTGCATTTTATTACACTTTTTTCCTGTGACTTTGGGCACACGTGAGCTAAGCTGACTGAGAATCCATAACAGCTCACAAAAGACAGCAAAAATACTGACTTTTTTTTTTTTCTTCAAAAGACAAAAAGCAAAATGAGCTCTGAATTTTGGCAGCATTCACACCTGAGCAATTTTACCTCAAGAGACAAAAGCTTTAGAGGATGTAAGAAGGGATTAAAAAAATCCTGCTCATAGGATTTTACAATCTGTTTTCTCCTAAAGCAGACATATGGAAGATATAAACAAATTGTGCCCCTAACAGGAATTCTTGGTGACAAATGTGAAGTCATCTTATTAATTAGATAAATATCATGGGGTTTTTACATTTTTTCTTTATATTACAGATATGTGTGATGGGAAAGACAAGAGCCTATGTGAAGCATATATACAAGCACACATTAACACTGCAAACATGTAATATCTGCCCTAAGTTACAGACATGCTTGCATTCTTAAAAAACAAACAAAAAAACCCCCACAAACAAACAAATAAACAAAAACTACCCAAACAATCCAAAAACATGAAATGAAAAAAAAATCCAGTTAAAAATGCACAAGACTGTGCTCTAGCAGTTTGCAAACTATCACACACTAAAAAACATTGGTGGAATATTGTCTATTCTTCTTCCCATTAGCCTATGAAAAAGTGGAATATTTTTCTTGAGGGAAAGAGGAGAACATGAAGAAGCCTTTACCTATTTGCTCATGTATTGCCAGCACTTCCTCCCCTTCCCCATATGCAGTCTCTTTTGGGGCTCTGGCAACTTGTTTTGCTGTCTCTGAAAGAAACCTTCGCCCTTTCTGCTCCATTAACATTTACAGGTGGAAATTGTATCTACTCAAAGTGGTTTCAATGTACATAATCTGCCTCTTTCTGCCCCTCCTATTTATGTAGATACGTAGGTTGCCTTTAGTTTATTATTTCAAGGGCAATGACATATTCAAGGAAGTACCTGGCCTCCTTTCTGGGATTTCAAAAGCACTAAATTAACTGGCTTTTCGGTTTCAGCAAAAGAGTTTGGGAACAACTTGAAAGTTTCTGTATTGGATGAGTCACCAGGTTTTGTCACCATAAAATGACAAACATCTGACAAATGACAATCCACCTAAAAATGAGGATACTACTGAAATAAACATCCAGGAAAAGCAGCATTTATGCAACATAGATTTTCTGAACTGTATTCACAACTGAATAATGGAAAAGTCTACGGAGACATTGATCTAATCTTTTTTATAGAGAAAAAAAGGTGGTGTGGGAGTTTGACATTCTAATGGCAATTTGTGCACTTTATCTGATTACTCTTTCAATATAATAAAATAGTATGAGAAATTACTACATTTTTATGATATAAAAAGTATTTTCAGGCAATTACAATAAACAAGAAGCACAAAACACATTTATTACATTTTATTGCTGTGTCTTCTTTTATAGTTAAAAATAAAAATCATGAGAGACATTCAGAGAGATGACTTATGCAGGAGACACTATGACTCATAGGCCTAACAAAACAGATGGGACTTTTTATTAGGGCTGGGCAAATCAAATAACAAGTATGCTGAACAGCATATTTATCAGATATTTCAATGACAGGAATAGGGCTTTATTCTCTCTGTGTCTTTAGTAATTTCACAGAAGTGCAAATTCATTCACTTCGGTGGGACAACTTCACAGGTAGATGCTAAGAAAAATTTATCTCATGGCTAGATATAAAGGGCTGTACATCAAAAAGTTCTCCTGATCCCACTATTTGTTACATTTTTCATAAACATCCAGAAATAACTCAAACCATTTCTAAATTTTCTTCATCCACATGATCAAGAGAACAAATACTTCAGTATACTCCCGGTCACATCCACAGTGAGTCAGTTTCTGTTTGGTGATTCATCCCCTGATGAACACAAAATTCTGTGAATATCCTATCATGTTAGTAGAACTCTGAATAGTAACCTTGCAAATTAGAATATCACTGGTTTTGCATAAATTTGTTTCTACTAAAGGTATATTAAAAAAAAAAAAAAAAATTGTTTAACAAGTTTACTTACCTGTTCCCATTGCCAAAACTTAGGTTAAGCGCTTAAGGATTTTTACTCAGAACCACCAATTTTCAGTGAAACTTCAGATGTGTCACATTAGGTAGTTAAAAGTGTGTCCCAAATTCTCATTTGTGTAGCATGGAATTAAACAATATGAAAGAATGACATGAAAATCCATCCAATACCAACATCACTTTTGGAAAATGTAATGTTCCTTTCATGACCCGTAAGCATTTTTTCTACCTGTTTCTCTCCCAGTTCGATTTTGGAAATCTTATATGCTAGATAAGGCTGCTGTGTTCTACCATTCTCTATAAAAATATTGCTCATAAAGTGAACAGAATAGAAATGGAATATAAAAAATGAAACTACCAAATATAGGATGAACAGAAAAGAGATGTAATGATTCTGTAGACACCACAGTTCCTCGAGAAGAAGAAACACACAACTAAACTTATTACATTTATGTACAAATGAGTGTGGTCTACCTGGACTTCAGCAAAGTCTTTGACACTGTCTCCCATAGCATACTCCTGGAAATGCTGGAAGCCCATGGTGAGCTCAGACAGGTGCATTCTTGACTGGGTTAAGAACTGGATGGATGGCCAGGCCCAGAGAGTGCTGGTGAATGGTGCCACATCCAGTTGGCAGCCAGTCACCAGTGGTGTCTCCAAGGGATCAGTGTTGGGCCCAGTCCTGTTTAATATATTCACCAGTGATCTGAATGAGGGGATTGAGTCTACCATTAGTAAATTTGAAGACAGCACCAAGCTAGGTTAGAATGTTGATCTGCTGGAGGGAGGAAGGTCCTGCAACGGGACCTAGACAGATTGGATCAAGAGGCTGAGACAAACAGTATGAGGTTCAATGAGACCAAGTGCCAGGTCCTGCATTTTGGCCACAATAACCCCATGCAGTGCTATGGGCTGGGGCAAGACTGACTGGTAAACAAGCTGGGGGTGCTGTTTGACAGCTGGCTGAACATGAATCAGCAGTGTCCAAGAAGGTCAGTAGTGTCCTGGCCTGTATCAGCAGTAGTGTGGCCACCAACACTAGGGCAGTGATCATCCTCCTGTACTTGGCACTGCTGAAGCTGCACCTTGAATTCTGTGTCCAGTTCTGGGCCTCTCAGTTTAGGAAGGATGTTGAGGTGCTGGAGTGAGTCCAGAGAAGGGCAATGAAGCTGATGAAGTGTCTGGATCGCATGTCCTATGAAGAACAGCTGAGTGAACCTGGACAAGAGGAGGCTCAGGGCTGACCTTATCACTCTCTACAACTATCTAAAACAAGGTTGTAGTCAGGTAGGAGTTAGCCTATTTCACCAGGCAACTAGTGATAAGACAAGAAGACAGTTTTAAGCTGTGCCAGGAGAGGTTTAAGTTGGACATGAGGAAGAAATTCTTCACAGAAAGGGTGATTAGATACTGAAATGGGCTACCCGGGGAGGTGCTGGAGTCACCATCCCTGTAGGTGTTTAAGGAAAGATTGGATGTGGCACTTAGTGCCATGGTCTAGTTGACCAGGTGGTGTTAGATCATAAGTTGGGCTGGATGAGATCAGAGGTCTTTTCCAAACCAATTGATTCTGTGAAGTCTCTGAGGGGAAAAAAACACACTAGTTTCCACTGATGTCAATAGGAATTTGATTATTAAACAATAAGTAATTTCTTTTGTATTCTCAGAAGTAGGTTGGTAGACAGAAATAATAACACCTAGAGCTGAGAAGTTGAGGAAGCTTTCTGACATATTTCTCTTTACTGTCTGTATTGCACAACAAAGTTTTACAAAACTGTACTAGGAATACAGCAAATATCATATCTTTCTCTTTTAGAAAGTGTAATATAGGTATGAACAAACCCTCACTGACTTTGAGGCTGAATGCACCAAGTTATGCACTTGTTCGTGCTGCTTACAAACAACTGAGCAAAGCTGAATGCACTAGTAGACGTTTTTGTACAGGGTATTATAAATAGGTTCTCTCTCTCCAGCACAAGGAACAACAAAGTCAGAATCATGCTTCCTAGATTGTCTTGCTTGTCTCATGACTCTGAGATCGTGTGCTCAGAGGGGCATCACATCCTCTTCATGCCCTTTGCTCACTTTAAGAATAACAACCTGCTGTCACTAGTTTTGCTCAAGTTGGAGAATGATGCTCAAAGATTTTGATCTCCAAATGTGCGCATAGATTTGGAACATATACAGGTAGGATGGGGTGTGGATTTTTTAGAACTCTTTGAAAAAGAAAATTTGTATCAGTGAATATAAAGGCACTCGGTAATTTTCTACCATGGTTGCTGTGAATTCACTGAAGTTGTAGGAGGGCTTGAACAAATATCACAGAAGATTCCACATCTAATCCTGTTTTTTATCAAGAAGATGAAAGCCTCACAGTTACGGAAAATCTCCTAAGTTTCTCTTAAGAAAGACTGCAAAAACGAAAAAAATATTCTAATGTTTCTGTAGAAAATTAAGGATTCATGCCACGTAAAGCATGATAATTATAGTTGTACTGTATAGGTGAGATTCCTGCATTTTGGAACTCAATGGATGTGATATTTCTGGCATTGTAACAGATTTTTTTCTAAAAACCTAAAACAGTCACTTTATCTCTTCATGTCACAAATTCCAGCTTTTCCAAACCGGAATATTATTTCCATCCCACTGACTCTTTTATCTCTTTCAACTTTAATCTCTCCAAAGAAATGACAGTGTAAGTGGACAAAGAAAGGAGAATGGCACTCCTTAAAAACTGGGCCAGAAGAATCAATTTTAATTCATTCTCTGTAAAGAACAGTCACTCAAAATTAGTTTTTAAGTATTAAGCCTTGTCCAGGTGCTCTCTTCAGAAATCTTAAGTCACTGCAGATCTCATGCTTAATGTTTCATTGTACTGTGGTAGCCCAAATAATAAATCTTGGAATAAAAGAGCATTATAATGTACATTACATTGAAAGATGATGCTACAGTAGCAATAAGAGGATGAAGTAATGTTCACCAAAAATAAAGCATATTTATCTCCATTACTTTGTGACTATACTATGTTGACATATATTTACAGATTTCATTCTATTTCCCAGTAGTATCTGCTGCCTCATTAAATGAGTTTCCATTTAATAAAAAAAATAAAAGCATGAAAAATGTCTGTTTATAGTTAGACCCCTATTTCATATATTTTCATATATATTTCATATGTTGTAGGTACTGGAAAGTTTATAATAAGTGAGGCAGAACATTTCAGGGAAAAAAGTATGTCAAGGAATTGAATATGAGCTTGAATAAGCAGATTTTCCCTCTTGTCCTATCACAAAGCGCAGAGTAATACAAAACATTATTTATGCTAGATCTTCAAAAGTAAAAGCCCGAGTTCCCCTCCAATTCATGTTGATTTCTCACTGATGAGATCTAAACATCTAAATAGCTAAAAGGACCTAAGTCATAAATCAGACATTTTCAGGAAGTCAATAATTATCTGTTCCTCATTAATTTGCCCATCATAGAGAATACTATATACTTGTAATTGCAACTGTGACCAATATAAACATTCCTCATACTGGTGTAACATCTGATTATTTTACAAGCATGAAGAGAGTTTTGAAAAACTAGATTCTGATATATCAAATTTGTTATCTCAATCTCACAAGTATTTCTGACTGTTTTTTATAATAATATTTGTTGCTTGGTTCTCCAAGAGTTATCTAGATTACTAATAATAGCAATTGATCTTTCAGATATCCATGAAAATACAAAAATTATTAGGTGCAAAGGAGAGAAAATGTCTGCTGATAATCCATGTAGTATGCTCACTGAAATAATGAATTTGCTCTTGTAGATATGGATAAGATCAACTACATAAGGCCTAAAGTTTAGGAGATAAAGTTAATAAATTCCCTCTAAGAATAAAATCAGTATACATCCCCACAGTTAATGAATTTACATCAAGGCATTGCAGATTAAAACAAAAACCAAACCAAACCAAAACAAGATACATGGTTTATAAACATATAAATTTTAGTCCTTGCTTTAAAACAAACAAAAAACCCATACAAAAACAAACAAACAAAAAAGACAAAATAAGAAATATGTATGCTTATAGGTGACCAGATTGAGGAACATTTCATTTCCTGTTTGAGTATTGCATCACCATCATAGCCCAGCAACTTAATGCTCTACACACTTAAGCATCTGTTCTATCCTATATCTAGCATTTTAGCTATTTACTTCAGAAATGAAAATTCTAACCAGTAATGTTTCTTCTTAATGTAAAATGTGTAATTATTACTTCTTCATAAAAATATAAATCTCATCATTTTAGGTGCATGAATTAGCTCTGATGCTATAAAAACTATAATTCTTACGATGAGGCAAAATAATTAGAGGAATTGATGACAAGAAAGAACAGTAACTACACTTTCTCCCCATTTACAGTCACACCTGCTTAGAGATTAAATTGTATTTTTATGCTACATTAAAACAGCATTTTCTACAGGAATGCATTATGTTTCTGAAAGGCAATTGCAAATGCCTTTGTGAACTCAGCATTATTTTGTGTTCTGCAGCAAGCACTTCTGTTAGTGTCAATTAACCTGTAATTCCATTTCTGAGAGAGAAAAAAAAGAGAAGAAATGTCACTCAAAGCACCACATATTCTATGTGGACTTTGTTGTGATAGTTTTGTCATCCTTTTCAAGCTCCTAAATCAAGCAGATAAAACTTTAATATAATATTTGATCTGAATGCAATCTTCTAAAATTCTCATTTTCAGATGATTTTTGGTTTGTGCATACATATTTTTGTCTAGGNACAAAATGCGTTGTCTAATGTCTCCTAGAATCAAAAGAAACAGCAGGAGAATATCTGTTCTACAACTCTACAGCATGGAAAAAGGGATTATGAAGCTCTTCCATCTGGCTGGAGTGGTTTCAATAATTATAAAAGGATATGGGTTTGCTTGCCCATTTTTCATTTTGTCAGGTATGCTTTTGAACATTTGGTTAAGAATAGTCAACAATTCAGAATGTAAAGTTAGAAAAAAAAAAAAAAAAAGAAAAACATCAAGTTGTGCTTAACAGCTCAAAGTGTACTAGATACATGACAATACCACCAGCCAGGTAATCATACACATAAATGGATTAATTTGACTGTTTAACAATGGGGAAGAAAAAAGTTGGTAGATGTGATGATCTAATAGTTTGAAAGATCCCTATTGACACCAGAGATATTCTAAGAAAAATTTGATGGGCTCTGTCTCACATTCACAATCATGACACTACATTTGTTCTTACAATAACTACTTTGTGCATATTGCTCATTACAGAGTTCATGTAATGTCTTTTAAATCTGGATGGTTACTTTCATTGACATTAAGTACTATGTATTTAAAATATATTAATAACATTGTGAATACAAAAATAATATTAAATGATGCTCTAAAACTGATCTTAATAAGTGACTAACACTCAGAAGTATTATCCTGTAAAGATTAAAACCATTTGCAGGAATCACTAGAAGACCTTGAATCAAGGGAGCCTCTTGATACCTCTGGCTTATTTCCTGCTCAGTATTTGTATTCTCAATTCAGTAATTTGCAGTTACTGAAATGATTCAATTCTCTATCTGATTGCAGATAAAAAATTCTGTAACTACTTAAAAAGTTATAATTCAATATATCAGAGTTTTAAAAGAAGTACAAGCAGCTTTTCAGCTGGAAGAAAGCAAAGAAGCCCACAGTTTACCCAGCAAATTAATAAATACAAGACTCATAGTAAATTAGAGTTATTTGGCAACTAGCTCTATTTACACATATAATGGGAAAACATTATATTGGAAGGCCCTGGGCAACCTGATCACATTCTGCTTTGGGCAGAAGGTGGGACTAAAAGACTTCCAGATCTTTGCAATCTGACCATTCTATGATTTCCCATGTAAGTTCACATGAATAATTAGCATAATAGTCTACATTTACAAATACAGACTTTTTAGAAAAAGAGAACATTGTGGTAGATCTTTGTAATTTGATAGTTTAGTTAAAGGATCAGGATGGAACTCCCCTTCCCCAGAATTCTATTAATTACTTCCTTGAAGAGCCAAGTCAGCACTGTGCAGGGGAAGTCCTTTTAAAGGTTACTGAAGATTGTAAGTCACTTGCAGGAGGGTTTGCACTGCACAGAGTTAACTCTCATTATGTCTAATTATTGAAGAGCTAGTTGTTTCACGTTGATTATATAGAATCATAGAATGACCTGGGTTGAAAGGGACCTTAAAGATCATACAGATCTGACCCCCTTCCACTAGACCAGGTTGCTGAGAGATCCATTCAACCTGGCCTTGAACACTTCAGGGGTGGGGCATCCGCACCTTCTCTGGGCAACATGTTCCAGTGTCTCACCACCATCACAATAAAGAAGTTTCCTTTAATATCTAATCTAAAACTACTCTTTTTCAGTTTAAAGCCTTTAGCCATTGGCTTATCACTACATGCCCTAGTAAAAAGTCCCTCTCCATATTTCTTGTAGGCCTTCCTAGGTATTGGAAGGCTGCTATAACATCTCCACAAAGTCTTTTCCAGACTGAATAATGTCAACTCTCTCAGCTTATCTTCATCTTAAGTATTTTTGATAGGTTGGTTTGTTAAATATGGAAATTAATTAAAACCCCTCCATTTTTTAAAAATTGTAACTTAATGTTTACTATGTTAATTTTCTGTTAAAAAAAAAAAATATTCTCAGTGATCATCACTATGAGTATAGGAAATGTGAAACAGAGCAAGCAAATGGGTTGGAATAGTTCCTAAAAGCACTGAGAAAGTATCTGTTGGCTGAGTTGCTTACGAAGAACAAAGGCTAAAGCTGTTAAATTGTTGAGGTCCACATCTTATTTTATAGTAGCTTAGTACCACAGGATCTGTCATGGAAAGCCACATAGCAATACAAAGCTTCCACAAGGCTTCCATGCAGTACAGTGGCACAGGAAACAAACTTTAAATAATAAAGACATCTACTTATGTTTAGGGGAGAGATTCTACACATTACATTAACTATATATAGCATAGATAGCAGCTTGGCCAGTGTTTTACACATATGATTAACATTTTTATTAGAGCAAAATGAATGTTTATGATCCAAGAAACGTGGCTATTTCCTTCTGTATTTAAATACTAAGCTAATTTAGGCCACTATCTTACCAAGTATGAAGCATAAAATATACTGAAAGGCTAAAGTGCAAAGTCTTGATTTTGTATAGGTCATTCCAACCAGACTTTCCCCTGTATAGTTTTAGGAAAATAAAAACTACTAAGCATAGAAGACTAAACCCCAAAACTATCTCTATATATTTCCCCTTTATTTGCCTTCAAAATCAGTTATTGGTGCCTGATGTGCAATCAACAACATGCCCAAGGACGAAGTAGAAATTTCAAATAGTGTGAATGGAAAGGAGTCCCTCTGAATTACTTTTTTTTTTTCAAGTTCCATTAAATAAAAATCTGAAAACCACTCGAAAGCAGCATCCCTATTAGAAATACATTATAAAAAAGGTGATATAATGTTTCTTGTGTACTACTTAGCTTCTGTGGGAAAAAATATTTTTAATCTGATTATGTTTTTATCTAAGTCATGGCTAAAAAAAAACATCCTACTTTTCCACAAACAAACCTTCCCTTTCCTACAATTCTGTCCTAAGAGAAGAGGGGGGGAGGGGGAAAAAAAAAAGGGAGGATTTTAGATATTTTCCTAAAGTACATGGATGACATACAGTTTGGCAGAAAACAGTTCCTGTGATTAGGCTGAAGGACATATGGAACTCCCACACACATCCGTTGCAAGTGAAGTTCATCTACGAAGATTTCCAAAGTGTTTCAGATGCCTCAGACTGAATGCCCCTGTAGTTCACAAGAAATTCCTGACAGAAATATTGAACACTATGTAGGCAGAATTTGATGCACATGAAGTCATTTAGGGTGCTTTTTCATATACACTAGACAAGGAGAGCTTATACTAGATGTGGAAAGTTTATGTAAATAAAAGATGAGGAGAACGTACCACTTCCAAATGCAGCTCATTAAAAAGAAATACCTATACATGTAAATAAGTACTTGTGACTGATAGCTTTGTGCAAGATCTTCAAGTTCAGAGGTTTATCTTGCTCTATACAGCAGAAAGACCACAGAACTGAAGGAAGCCACCCTCCACCAGATTCCTTGGTGCTGAATGACCTCTGAACTACTCAGGGAGACAGAGATAACAGAACCTCTTCTGAGTCAAAGAGTAAGGAACTAGAAACGTCACTGAACATATAGGGGGAAGGAACTGCTTAGGATCTAACAGTGCTTCACTATATGTTTCACTGGTGTCTCAAACATCACGGTTGGTTTCACATGCACAGATCATCATAATTTAAGACTTCAGTTGTATTTCCTAATAAAAAACTGTGAGAGACTGAAAAGTTAAAAACGTTAATGTCCTAAACACTCAGCAGTTTCCAAAAACAAGGTGATGTTTTTCTGTACCTCTGACTGAGGGGAAAAGTTTTTGGGTGTGGTGGTGAAACGTGAAATTCTGCACACCTGCAACTTGGGTGCAGAAGAAGGTATGTAAACAGGTTCTGCACAGCAGTAGGGGCTCCTTTCCCTTTCCCTTTCTCTTCTCCTTTCCCTTTCCCTTTCCTTCCCGCCTCTCCTTTCTCTTTCTCTTCTTCCTTTCCTTTCTCTTTTCCTCTGCCCTCCTATGAGAGCAAATGTACATTGTTTTGATAGTATTGATTGCAATTTTCACTTAGTCTCTAATTCAAATCAGTTCAGTTGTTGCCAATAAATACTGTTGTATTTGCAAAGACCTCTAGATATTATCATTATTATGATAATTATTATTCTACCCATTACCATGCAGAAAGAGTTAAAACAACCTACCCCTTCCCCACTGAACAGGACATGAAAAAAATTAATTTTTTTGTATTCTTGCAAATCCTCAGGGCAGAGAAACTCAGAGTAAAACCTCCAAAAAGTCATAATAATATAACTTAAAAAAAAAAA
>VXBX01003614.1:109297-141157 GCA_013400415.1 Scytalopus superciliaris | reverse complement strand
GGTGCTCAATCAAATAGTCTTTTAAAAAAAAAGGAGCTTTCAATTGGTATCAATGAACTTGAATCCCCCTTTTAAGAAAAAAAGGGAAAAAAAAAAAAAAAAAAGAAAAGAAACATCAACAATAACAACCAAAAGCCCTAATTAATGAGATTTACAAGAAACTCTGCATGACTGATAGAAAAGTCTTCTATATATGGAACAAATAACTCTTGATTAGAATGCAAAGGACATATATTCTATTTAGATTATATTCATTTTCAACAATCTAAGAGTTTATATATGAAGTTGAGGTATGTCAGAGAGGTGTGTGTGGGGGGGTGTTAGCCTGCATGTAATTTTTTATTATAAATTGGCTTTCCGATAACTTTCATAGTCATTGAGATGAGTAGAAGTAGAAAGGCACAAGAATTTTTATACTTTGAATGTGAAATTTTCATGGTTTTGTTTTCACCTTCAATTAAAATAAAATTTCAAAATACTGAAAACTAGTGATTTTAAATAAATAAATTTTAAAAGATGTAAACATCTTGATTTCTTTTAAAAACATTGAAAATTATATACAATTTCATTCCTGCAGTAGAATTTTTTTTGCTTTTTGAATTCCACTAACATGAAGTGTTTTTAGTGGTTTACACAAGACTTAATTCATCAATTTTTGCATGCATAAGACAAAACAAATGTCCTGGTTATAGTGACCAGGACCAGTTTGTCACTGTGTGGGTGTGGCTAAGACTCTGTATTCTACACCCTCTGTGTAATTTCTCATGAACTGCTAACAATGGATCATTTGCAGCAGCTGCCCAGGGCACACCTGACCCCTCAGGCTACAGGGTGGGTGCTTGGGAACTTCTTGAGAGATAAGAAAGGTTTCTTGTCTTCACACCAATGACTCGGGTGTGGTAACGCCCTTCTGGAGAGCCATTAGCACCTCCGCATGCAACCTGAGGGGTCATGTCTGCTAATGGGCCATCAGGGTTTCCAAAAATATGCCATGATTCACCTTACACAGTAACTCACCCATTGTGAAACTCCCCACCCTGGGGGAGGTACTGGACACTCCCACCTGAGCCTAAGCATAGATATACTGTGGGTTTGGGGACTGGACTCACTCACTCGTGGGATCCAGAGGAGGACCAGAGCCTCAGCAGGACTGCGAGTGCTACTCTCAACCCGACTGTGACCATCATCCTCAGGAACAGGTTTCCTCTTTCCTTTACTGTGTACTCAGGGTGGCCAGGTGGTGCTCAGCACAGGGGCCAGTGAGCTCCATTCTGTATGTGCCCCAGGGTGCTGGGTTTCACACCTATTTCTGTGGGTCAAACAGGTTTTTCCCTCTGTACCCTTGTACTTGTGATTTTTTTAAATTAAATTGTGGTTCTGACTTGCAGGTTTTTTGTGAGTTGGGTTCATTTCTCCTGCCGGTTTACATTTAAACCAGCACAACAAAGAACATTGTTGTATTGAATATATAAATTCTGTATTTTTAATACACCCAAGAAGACTACCAAGGCTATACAACATCACTAATTTAGCAACCTATTTTTAATTTCTTTGCAATAGATTATGTGAGACTGAGAGCTCTTTGTAGTGTCCAGTGATGATAATAGAGTCCCATGGATGGCAGTGGTCTTTGGATGACATTCCGTTGTTCTCACCAGTGGCTTGGAGAGGAGAGGATATGAATTCTCAGATGCCTTTCAGAAATCTCTCCCATATAGAAGAAACTGCTTGAGATCATCTCATGAATTATAGCAGTTCCAATAATAAGTGCTGGCCCTGCTTCAAAAGACAAAATTTTGGAAAACAATCTGTCTCTCACAATGTGCTTAAATTCAGTTTTCAGTAGCTGGTGCCAACTTCTCTATTTTGCATAAATTGAACTGAAGTTCTCCAAGGAGATTTTCTGTTCAGATTCCCTAGAGATTTTGTAGTTGCCAGCACAGTCCATGTCAAATTTACAGATAAGGGTACAACAATTAAGTATGAACCTAGATGGTCTTAGAAACACATTAAGGGAAAAAAATGTTTTTTATTCAAGTTCCTTGTGACAAATCACCCTCAGAATTACGACAATTCAGCATGGGGATGTGAAAGACAGAAGAATAAAACCGTCTTAAATCCTTGGAAACTTTTTACCATTGGAAATTCCCTGGTCTTCTTATCTCTCAGGAAATTGATTTTCTCTGTCCTCTCATTTCTCTGCACCTTTATTAGACACAACATCTTTCCTCTTCTGCACCTTGCTCTGCTTTATTTCCTTTCAGTCTTCCAGTATATATTGCATGGTTTCAAACAGGAGTAAAATTCTCATCTTTGTATACATCCTTAAAATTCTTTGCTGACAGGACAGACTTATTTTTTTTTTTTAATTTCTTATTATTAACTAGCTAATGCTTGCGTTACACTTAAGGCATAGATAGCTGTGACTTTCAGGTGCCAAGGGTTTCCTTTCTGCAATTATTTATGCAGAGCGATGCCAAATTTCCACAGAAAAGGCACATGGTATTTCTTTGTGCAGCCCATTTAGACAACATTATCAATTGTTCAAGGACATTTTTATGCTTTGTTCCTGTTGGAACCAGTCCATACATGGAAGCACAGCAATATAAGAAGTTCAGAGTCAGCTTACACACTCTTGCAGCCCATGTATCTATCTAAAAGCTTCAAAGAGTGCAAGGACTGATCCTTCTTAAATCCTCTGGAAAGCAGACTCTTCTAAAATAAAATATAAAGCACTAAACCTGTCCCTTAGCTGCACTTTGCACTGGGCCTGTCAGCTGATCAGTCATAATCACTTTTTGTGTCAACTTCCATATGTTTGATTTATATAATGTCTCTTAAAAAAAAAGTCTGTAAATAGCTATTATAGCTTCATGCCAGCACAATATAACTACTTATGACTGGACAGGTGCTTTATGAAACCACTGAATACAGTACTATTGTCAATTCTTGACACTGATAAAATACATTCTTTACATTGATTTTTAAAGTGCTATCCAAATACAAGCTCTAATCTAGCAAATGCTTCTGTGCAGAAAAAATCCTGGTTTCTGGAAAAAAAAAAAAGTTCAGAATCTTTAAGTTTCGGAAAGCTGACAAAATCAATGGCACTCTACATATGTCTGATTGCATTTTGGTAACCTTCTTGTTACTTTTATGCACACAGTGAAAAATTATCATAAACTAGTTCTTTCAGTGATAAAAGTTTTGCTAACTCCAGTGAGGAAAGGCTGAGGGAACAAGGTTTATTCAACCTGGAAAAGAAAAAGCTTATGGGTGAGCTAGTTGTAGCCCTCCAGGACCTCATGGGAACCTGCAAGAAAAATGGAGAAAGACTGTTTACAAGGGCATGTAATGACAGTACAAGGGGATTGGCTTCAAACTGAAAGAGAGTAGGTAAAGATGAGGTATGAGGAAGAAGTTCTTTGCTGTGAGGGTGGTGAGGCACTGGAACAGATTGCACAGAGAAGTTGTGGATGCCCCATCCCTGGCAGTGTTCAGAGCCAGGTTGGATGGAGCTCTGAGCAGCCTGGTCTAGTGGAAAGTGTCAATGTCCACCTTGCAGGAGGATTGGAACTAGATGATATTTAAGGTCCCTTCCAACCCAGACCATTCTATGAACTTTAACAATTATTAGTCAATGCTGCACTCAGAATGATGCACAGCAAAACAGATGTTCACATGACCAGGCTTTTATGCCTGTTGTTGCCTGAACATGATTCGGCAGTGTGCCCATGTGTCCAGGAGGGACGGTGGCATCCTGGCCTGTATCAGGAACAGTGTGGCCAGCAGGACGAGGAAAGTGATCCTTCCCCTGTACTCAACACTAGTGAGGCCACACCTTGAGTATTGTGTTCAGTTCTCGGCTGCTCAGGTCAGGAAAGATATTGAGGTGTTGGAGCAGGTCCAGAGAAGGACAACAAAGCTGGTGAAGGGACCTGAGCACAAGTGCTATGAGGAGAGGTTGAGGGAGCTGGGCTTGTTCAGCCTGGAGAAGAGGAGGCTCAGGAATGACCTCATCACTCTCTACAACTACCTGAAAGAAGGTTGTAGCCAGGTGGGGGTTGATCTCTTCTCCCAGGCAACCAGCAATAGGACAAGAGGGCATGGGCGTAAGCTCTACCAGGGAAGGTTTAAATTGGATATTAAGAAAAAAAAAATTACAGAGAGAGTAGTCAGGCATTGGAATAGCCTGCCTAGAGAGGTGGTGGATTCACTGTCCCTGGAGGATTTTTAAGATGAGACTGGATTTGACACTTAGTGCCATGATCTAATAATCACAGTGGCATTGGAACAAGGGTTGGACTTGATGATCTCAGCAGTCTCTTCCAACCCAGTTGATTCTATGATTCTACAATTCCATGATTATTGTTAATAATAAGCCATAGGCTCTGTGCTAGGCTAACTTCTGCCTTTTGGCATTGAGCCCTGCATTGACACAAAGGGCACTTAGCTTCCCCTTGCACTCTTAAACATCATTTAAATGTTGACAGCAGCAGTTTCTCTAAAGCACTGGCAAAGGATATATAAAATTATCCTGCAGGTGGGCTGCCATGGGTTTGACAGTCTTGACTCCTGCATGCATGTGGTGCAATTAGCACTATGTATGCACCTCAGGTGCGTGCATCTCAGCTAAATTTAAACTAGGTAAAAGGCTGTTGTCAGTGTAGCTGCACTGACAGAAGATTCAGCACAGCCTGCAACAAGTCACCAGCAATGCCATCAGGAGCTTTGTGCTACCATGCTCAAGAGGTCAGCAGTTTGAGAGGGGTTCAAATACAGCTTCTCTTTAGCCTATACATTATCTCCTCCACTGCAGAGACAAGAAGAGGTACTCAGAATCTATTCATAGTGTGCAAAGGTTTTGCCTAAAGATAGAGACCTCTGGTGAACCTGCAATAAAATACATATTGATTTAGCAATTTACTGCAGGTCGGTTGTAGATCATTGGTGGGGTGGGGAGAAGTTCCTGACCTACTGATCTGACAACATTAAGGCCACCTGTAGCTGGAGAATTGAGGTTGTGATAGTTCAGCTGTCTTATTTGCATATTTAGAGAAATAAAAGGTTAGTTATTAAAATGTTAAATATATTAAAATTTACTTAGCTACTGCATATGCATAACAAAAAGCATTATTATTTTATACATATAATGGGTTTAATTAGGGTAACCTAATTTCATCGAGACAATTATAAAGAATCTGCTGAGGCCATTGGAAACAATTTTAAGTAGGTTCAGCTACTTAAACTGGTTTTGGTTTTATCTTTGACAGAGTTATTGTAGATATTTACTTTTTACAAAAAATATGATAATCAGCATTTGGTTATCAAGTTAAGGAGATTTATTCTCCATGAACAGGAAATGAGAGTTCAGAAAGAGAAATGGCCTAAGTCTCACCCCTTTTGAAACAGTTCTTCTGGAACTTGAAACATAAGATATTGCTTCTTATCCTTTTGTCCTAGTACAGTATTTCAGTGGGGTTAATGCAAATTCACAAGATTTTAAATAAATTAAAAATGAGATCATCATCAAATTATCAGATATAACTGAGTTTTTTTCTTTCTTTTTAGTTAGTAACCTTGTTCTTCATCATCATGGCTAGGCTTCATGAACGAAGATTTGAGAAGGGGTCTACCCACGTTTGCTACAAGCGTGCTGGTGGCTAAAAAGGCCAATGTGAGATAGGCAAGTCCGGTCACAAAAGGCACAGTGGAAAGTCTCCACAGGCTGTATTGGCGAGGCACAGTTCTTTCTGCGCTGTCTTTTTTCTTCCAGACTGATCCTGCGTGCACTCTCAAAGGAAGCAGCAGCGTTATGGATGGTGTGCCTCCATGCCTCCCGATTGGAGGCCAGAGTGGACCATTGATGGTGGTCAATATGGCCAAGGCTGAGGTGTGGTTTGAGGCAGTCCTTGTATCTCCTCTTTGGGGCTCCTCTCTCGCGGCAGCCGGTGGCAAGCTCACCATAGAGCACAATCTTAGGAAACATCATAATTTATACCTGTTCATACCAATCATTGAGTATTATTCTCCAATATTATTTTTAACACTGCAACTCAAGTATAAATTGTTGTCACAGAGTATTCAGAACTGGACCAGTAATGGTGAGCTGCAGAACATGTTATTTAATTCCACAATTGGATGAGTCCATGACAGTTTCTTGTGTGAGTTTTCTGACATGCAAGTAAAAAAAAAAAAAAACAACCCACCCAAAAAACAGGCTTCTCCTAACTGAAACAACTGTGACTTTGGGGCTTATTTTCAATTAGATATTATGCAGGGACAAAAAATAAAATATGTGCCCCAATGCATTCGAGTATTTCCCACATACCTCACATTTTTAATATTTTATTAAAAACAACCAACCAAACAACCAAAACAACCCACCAAACAAAGAAAGGCAACAACAAGAAAACCCAGAAATTTGGAAGCATCTATATTGAAAATCACTGGCTATCCACTAGGGAGACCAAAGTTTAATCTTTGAATCACAAAGGGGAGAACATCTCAGCCAACATCTGACTTCTACAATTAGACATGCCCAACTCTCCTAGTCATCTCACACTCCTTTTGTAGTCAGTGAAAAGAAAAAAGCTTGTGGATGTAATTTTCTTTTTTTCACTTGTTCTCTTAATCTTCTTCAATGAAATTTCTCTGAAGGGGTATTTTACTTCTCTGCTAATTCCAGCATACCAGACTCTAATTAAATTAGTAGCTCTTAGGCAACAAGGACTTAAAGTGTCAGCATTGAATTTAAAGCTGTCATGCATCCTGTATGAAGTGTTGCACTTCTCACAGAGTTTCACATTAAGTAAAAAATATGAACAGAGAGGAAGATATCTGGGTCCACAGAAGCAACAAAGCTGAGGTAAATAGATGTGAGTCTTGTTCATTAGCCAAATGCAATTATTCTAAGACCTTTCCCACTCACTATGCAAATCTCATAGTGCTGAAGTATGAACAGCCCTTCAAAACATCAAACAAATGAGAGAAACATTTTATTACAGTTTTTATTTTATTTTTTATTACAATTGAGAACATATTTATATCCTGAAGGAAATTATTGCATTTCAGAATTTCTTGTTCTCTAATAAGGGTGAGAAGTCAAAGTAGACTCACAAGTCTATGGTTATGTTTACATTCTGAACTGTACTTTGAATTAATAGTTTCCTAGGAATACACTATGAATAGTGAAAATTGCTTTTGACCTTTTTAGTTAAAAAACTATGACAATTTAAAATGGATCTTTTTTCATATGCAAGACCTATTTTTGACAAATCTATGCAGAAATAAATTTGAAGCAGTTCTGTGGGTTTTTTGCTCAAAGCCAACTTTTTGTTTTTAAATACAAGTGTTTTATTAAGGGTAATTGCAGCATATATTAAAAGTGAAAAAGAAAAGGCAGAAATTACTTTCTACCTATTTGTAACGATTTACTAGTACTGTTGAACATTACTTCCATTATCTCAGGAGATCAGAACAGCTAATACTTCACTGCTGTCTGTTTTCATTCAAAAAAAGGCATTTTTGTGTCATCTCTACTCTTCCAGTTTAACAACACTTTGGGTAAATGAATATTAGACCTTGATAGTATTCCTGAGAAGGTAAATTAAATAGATGTCCTCCACTTTTGAAAATATTGACTGGCTTGTGGACGGCAGGTAAACCTCCAGCTATACCTACCACCAGTTTGCTACATCTCTGTCCTGAGTGTTCAGCTAACTCTGCTGCATGAAAGTAGTTGGCAACTGATTTATTTGGAACATTTCTCAATTTTTTCCTGCTTTCTACTTAGCAATCCTTCATATTCTCAACTGACCCAGTAGTCAGCATGTTTTACTGTCTCCTGCCACATCAGGTACATAGACTGAAGTTGTTTTTTTGATTTTTCCATTAGCTGCTAATAGATCTGAAAGCATTCCTCATTATTTTCTTTACCACACAATTTAGACAATTATTTAGCTTCACTGAGTTTGCAATGATGTTTAATGTCACTTTGGCAGAGCTTGTACTAAGCTTATCTGATAACAAAACTTCACATTGCATTGACACCTGTGTTCACAAATTAAATTTCAGAAATCAGTTAAAATTTTTGTTGTACTTTACAAGTTTATTAAGAGAAAACCAGTGTACATGGGGAAAAAAAAAAAAGAAACTAAACAGCAGTTGGGTTGCACAATTTTTACACTTTATGAGAGACTTGATATCACCTTTACATTTGGGTTCACTTACTAGATCAAGACAGTTAAAAACAATGACTATTTACTGTGTGATGTAACCTCTGCATAACTCAGGTGTAATTCCAAAGTGAAAATTTTCCATTTTCTTTCCCAATAATCTGTCTAATTAATCAGATTAAGCAGGTAGTGCTAGGCTTCATGTAAATCTTGTGCAGCATTCATTCACTTGGTGTTAGCATACCCACTATAATAAGATCAGAATGCATTAACTCAGGGGTAGAGAAAATAGTTTTATGGACCTGACCAGTATTGTTTATGTCAAATACCATAAGCAGGGGTAAGACTTTTGCAAAAATACCATGTTATCCTAGAACATACAGTTTTAACCATTTCTTTATTTTCTGTTTTTCATTACATTACTTAAAAAAGCCACAAGACAGATTACCTTCATGTTAGGATTAAAAAAAAAAAAAAAAAAATCCATTTCTAAAAAGATAACCAAGCAACCCATTAAAAAAAACCATAAATCTGATCAAGAATCATATTTTTTCTTGATTCTCAGCTCATTTAATGACCCAGTCAGACTGCAGACTATCATATTTACTTTTGTTTTGAGTGCCAAAAATCTGTTTGTGGTCAAAACCAAGTTGGGCTTTATTACTAAGAAAAACTTCACAAAGCCAAGCTGGAGCCAAGCTAGGGGTTATGCCACCTGTGTATGCAGTGTAAGTGCATTCAGACCTCTAAGTCAGATCCTGCTCAGTTTATTGCTCCCTGTAGAGTTTAGTTATGTGAATGTAAATGTTTCCTTCATGGAGGATTCCTACTCCAGTAAGGGTGAACTGATCACATTCCATCTATCTACATACATGTACCTGCACTAAAAGGAATATCCTCTCTTTTTCTCTGTACGAACCTATGCTTATAAAACTTAATTTGAATATTTTAAACCTGCAAATGTGTTCTCTTTATATACATATGAACCTAAATATAAAAGAATTGTTAGGAATTTAAAAATCCCAATAAAATTTCTTAGCTGAACATCACAAAACCTTTAGTGTTTTATTGGTAACTTTTCTTCAAAATCACTTTCAGGTGTTTAGAAACAGAATACTAATCAAATGGAAAATTACACAATAAAAATTATTTTCATCAATCTTTTTTGTAATTTAATGTAATAATGAAAGATTTTTCCAGTCACTGGTATTGTCTGAATATTGGAGAAAAGTTTATCCTTGCAGAGATAATTTATGGAATTACCAGAGTTAACCTTTCTTCAGTAATAAAGGCATACTTTAAAAAACAAACTGTTGTGTGTGTTGCTAAAAGCTTTGCACACAATGGTTTTGTGACAAAGCTGAAGCCTTGGAACAGCTTTGAAGTAGAAGTTTGGCAGTGCTTCAAAGCTGAGAGATGGCACAACATAAAGGACTGTTCCCACTTTTGGATATAAAAACACTAACGCAGAAGGATGAGCTTAAATAGAGGAAAGATTAAAACTGGTGTTGCCAATTGGGTAAAACATAAAAAGAAAAAGGGCATGAGTTTTCTTGCTTTAAACACACACATAAAAAAGCAGGTAGAACATGTTTGAAAACCTTTGAAAGAAGAGTATAGTTGAATGAATAGTCCAAGTTTAAAACTAAGAATTGTATAAATCATTTTGAAATAGAGGTAAATTGTTAGTCTCTCGAAGAGAGATTTCCTCATATTTGTATGCCATTTATTCTTTTTCAGAAAATTTCAAACATGATTTTTCTCAGTGGATTTCTTCTAAAGAAATCAAACAATTAACGTTTCCTCATTCCTGATCATTCGTCATTAAGGGACATTCAAATTTCCCTTAATGATAGAAGAAGAAACAATTAAGTGAAAAAAAGAAGAAAGCCCTTCCAGATGTGCTGTCAGAAATGAAAAAAACTCCAAAGAGACTCATGCATAATGTAAAATAATTAAATTATAAAGAATTTTTCTAATAGGTTAAACAAGCAGCTGTCAAAAAGTTTATGTACAGCTGCTCAAATTTTTTGGGCAGACAAATGGACTAGATGGCTTTTCTAACAGTTAAAATTTTGTTCTTTTGGGGTTACAACAAACAGAAATGCAGATTTTACATACATATTTAGTTAAGTTGTTTTCAATATGCTAAAAGAGTACATGCATTTAAAATTACCACAGAAATCTAAACTGTGTTTCAAATTTCTAAGGCATAGATTTTTTTTTTCCACTGAAGGCCAATAAAAAACAGTCTATACAGAGCAAACCTAATAGCCTAACTGTGCAGAAAGCTGGAGGGCTGTGATTTGCATAGCAGACAATAATAGGAATAATCCTATTCATTCATAAAGGCAGGAGATCAGGATGCAATCAAGGACTTCAAGGTAGGGAGGTGGAAATCTAATCCTAAACTAGTGGTCATTCAGTGCCATATTTACAGTCCCTGTGGAATAAAACAATATTCTGAAGCAACAGAAAATGATAGTCCAATAAAAGGTCACTCCACCTAAAGCAGTGGGGGAACATGACAATACAATTACAGGTTTCCTTTCCATGCCTTACTAGGTTCGCAGCGCTATTACAACTTGCCTAATAGTACTTCAGTAAAACATCACTCACATTAACAATGCAGAAACCTGTGTCCTCAAAGCACCATTCCTTAAGATTGGTAGAGCTCCTGCTCATAACAATCCAAAGCCCTCAGGTCAAAGTATCATCCAAATGTCTGTACCCAAAATAAAACACACATCTTCAGTGATTATGTTTTTAAAAGCAGTCTATTTAGAGCTTGTCTGCATCACAGAAAACTCAATTGCCTGCTGATATCTTTACAGATGAAGTTCTCCTTTTCAGGTCTCTGATGTTCAGAATCAAAACAAACAACTTGATGACAAGGTTTTTCTAAGCAAATGTCACAAACAAGCAAATAAATAACAGTCATGGCAACAAAAAAGCAGGGAGAAAACCCACAATACTGTTAGGCAATATCAATACATTTTTCTGCAATAGCTGAGAGAAGGGGAACAAGCCCAAAACAACAGAAACAGCAAATTATGCTATTTTAACCAAACACTGTCTAAGAAAGTATAAAGCTAGTCATAAAAATCCAAGTATTCTGTTATTACCTAATAAAATATACTCCAAGATATTTTTTACTCACTTGCTTCCAAAGCAATCTGCATTATTATAACCCCTTCCTAATTAGCCCAGACTTCATACCCTGCTGATGTTTCTCCACAGATTTGGCTTTAGAAGCCAGCATACTAACTACAGCCCACACAAATAATCAATTTATATGGTACCTTTTCACCCCTCTATGTTACAAGAAGTAGATGCTTTTCTCCCCTTCTACTTTTCAGTAATCATGAAAGTCATTAGGGTTCTGCCAATAGCATTTACAAAATCCATCAAAACTGTAAAGCTGAGCAGATGTAGCATTTAAATTCTTTTACTTACTGACAACCATACAAATATGAAGCAAAGGTCTCACAAGCTCCGCTCTTTGTTGTGTCTGTTGATCATCAGAATATCAGTTTCTTAAATTCAGTAATTATTCAGCAAATTAAATGTGGTAAAATAAACTTACTCTTTACTAAAGTCACTAATTATACCACAAATTTTATATTATAAAGGTAGTTAGAACAATAGCTCAAAATACAATACAGACAAACACATTACTCAGTATCTCTTCTGTTACAGAAAATTAGTATTCTAATACTGCTTGAAGAAACTAGTTGTATTTAAAACCAGCATACATATTTCTGAAGACTAGATAACTGTAAAATATTTGCATGTCTTAGGTAAATAATGCAAACAGTGAATGAATACTTGTCTGATATTGGTATATTTCCTAAATAGATCTGGGAGAGAATACAACTGCATTTCTTTGCAAGTGGAAGATTATTGGAAACTTGAAAGGCACCTTGAAAATTCTTTTGTCAGTTTTGGGAGGAAAAGAAACAGTCTTTCAGTGAAACAGAAGCATGAATGTTGTATATTTTTATTCCCTGTGTAGGGATTTTTTTCATGTTTTCCATGCTTTCTCCCTACTATTGCCCCATTAACATAGCATCCTTAAAATAGACTAATCAAAAGGGCTAAGTAGTATCTTTTTCTGACAGGTTTGGAATGATCTCCCACTGTACTAATTAGGAGAATCCTTGGGTGTTCTCTTACGGCATGTACTAAAGCTTGGTCTTAGAATTAGCACTATAATCCACCCACTATTAGAAGCATCACACTTATTTTTTTTAATACTGTGTTCTCCTCTACAGTCAAGGATGAATGTGTTTAGCTTGTCAAAGTGTCAACAATTAACTGTTATAAGTCTCTAAGTTATAAAACTTGCAAAAAATATTTTTGGTAATATGAAAATGTTGCCAAAAGAAAATAATACATCAGTCCATTGGTACCTGACAGGTATTATCAGCTACATCCCCAAATATTCTCACTGAAAAAATGTATTTGTTTTTTCTTTAGAAGTGATAGCAGTTGTCTGTAAACAGGTCCTACTTTATATACAGGCTTACATTCATGCAAGGGAGTTCAGCAATTCCTATAGTCAATGTCATCTTCTACTTCTCTCCTACCAGCCCATGCAAACATAACTCACTGCTTCTTAGTGTCCTGCTACCCTCCAGCATAGCAGGTGTCACTTCATTTCTTCTTCCCATGTGGATGTGGAATTACCCAGCTTTAAATATGTGGTTGTTTGCAGATACAATAGGAAGCTTTGTTTTGCTCGACGGGTACAACAATAAATTGTCACAAGGCATAACCTCTATGGGCCAGATACCACTGAAGGAATAACAGAATGGACTGAAATATGGCTCATTTGCCTACAGAAAGATGAGCACAAAGGACTACTTTGAATTAACAACTTTAGAGTTAAAAAATACAGATCCTTTTAGAAATGTTGATGGTATCAAATAGTATCTTGCAATGATGATACAAGTGCATACTGGGCTGTATCAGCACAAGTGTTGCCAGCTCTTTCCCTCTGACACCACACAACCATATCTGAAGTACCATGTCATTTTGGGTTCCAAGGTATATAAAAAATAAAAAATAATTTGAAACAATGGAGTGACTACAACAGAGGACTAGCAATGTGGTAAAAGGGGGCTTGAGGTAAGGCAGTGAGAGCTGGGTTTCTTCAGTCGAGAAAAGAAAAGTAAGGGAGAGAACTTATTACAGTCTTCAGAATGGTTGTTCAGTGTGATGGTGGTATCTCCACACTGAAAGACACTAAAATTTGATGACATCACCCTAAGCTAGCAGATTTTACTTTAAAGTTAGTCTTGCTTTGAGTAGGGGTTGATACAAGATGACCCTGAGAGATCAGAAGATCATCTATAAAGAATTCCAATGGGTATGGAAAGTAACAACAGCTCTGTACTTCTATTGATCCTCATACATACAGAGGACATGTTCAAAGTAATTTTGTTCAGAACAGAATTGGTATATGCCTTACAGCTACTTAATAGATTCTATGCCAAATAGCTGTATTAACTACAACTGCTATCCCTAAATGACATTTCTTAGTCAAACGGAATATATTTCTCTCTTAAAGAAGAGATGATATATTTCTTGTCTAGAAAAAAAATGAAAGGATTGCTATAGTGCTCAAAGAGATATTTTCTCCATCAACAGCTAGTGAGAGAAAAATATCAGCAAAAAAAAAATCATGTACTCTTTTTTTCCAATTAATGCATATGTCACAATTCAAATATTCTACTTAAATTCACTTACCTCCTCATCTAAACTCTTCTTAATGTCATTTCCTTATACAGACCTACCACAGTGCTTTTTTTGGTTATTTTATTTCTTTGTTTTAGGAGAATGAGATAAATAATCAGCTACATCTCTTTCACAGGGAAACTTATGACTAGCTCCTTGTTCCTGTTTGACAAATTCAAATGGATTCAAATTGGCCAATACCCAACAAAGATCAGCTTCACTTTCAAAGTGTCATGATCATTTTATCTCACTGCTAACATCATCTTCACACCTTTCCAGAAGCACATGCTGCCATCAATCTCTTTTGTGAAAATAATTATTTCTAGTGATGTATTTGGAATGACAGTGTGACCGAGCCATTACTACTTTACCCCATGAGCAGATAAAAAAAGGATACCACAGGGGATATATCTCCCTATATCACCCAAAGAAAGCCTTCAATACCACACTAATCTCATCTACAAAGAGCCACTTTACTAGCAGGAGAAAAAAGGAGATGTAAATGTATTCCTTCACAAGCTATCATCTTTTTGTGTTCCCTACTGCAAATGATGCATCTTCGCATGTGACTGGATAGGAAAAATTATCATTTTATGGAGCTAAATAGATGATTCATCCTGGGAACCTAACTGAACAAACTACTTCTCTCCTCCCCCTTCTCCCACAAAAACATATGTATTCATGCACAGATGCATTATTTTCCCCCAAATCATAAAAGTGAAGTGTAGCTTAAATAAATGTTAAATCTGATTCCAAGGTCCCTGGCAGCAACATGAGATTTCTTTAAGTTATGAACACAGTATTAACAAAGTGTACTGCATACAAATAGCATTTAAATGCGTAAGGACTCAAACATTGATTTGTATTTTCCAGAATTCTTCATTACTTTTAGTTACTTTCAGAATGCATCAGAATTATTCCCTTCCCGTCTCTTACAGTACTACTAACAAAACAAGTAAGAACACATAAAATAGGGTATTAATATCTTCATCTATTTGATTCAAAATATACATACCAAATGAAATACAAAGTCAAGGGGATATTAGTAACTCAATAGAGCAACATCAATAAATATTCCTTCAGCATTTGATACATTTCACTATCTGAACAAGTTTATTTAATTTTTTTTAAATTAATGATATTCATCACTTTTCCAATTAATTTTAAAGGCATGTAACAGCACAAATGCAAAAGACGGCAAACCAGAAAAAAATAATTAGGGTTCAAATGTTTCTGCATATAAATCCAAATCCTCAATGGATACAAATTAGTTCAGAACCTTAGAAATAAATTATATATGCAAATTTATTCTCAAAAATCCAAATCAGAAAAACTATATGAGTTATAGAGTACAGATGTTCACATATTATTCAGACACACTACTTTTTAGATGAACAGATGAATAAGGTTTGTTATAAACTTAGATACACAAAATTTGAATCAAAGTGCTAAAAGATCTTTTGTTTGAGACTGCATGGCTATGAACTGTACAAACGGAAATTATCTTGGTTAAAGTAATTTTCCTTTCCCTCCCCCCCCTCCCAATTAGAAGTCTGATGCAATTGATGAAACTTGGCCAACACAGTAGAAATAACAAGAAAATAAGAAGGGTACTCTCTGTGTGCCACTTTAAATAATGGCAGTTTAAAGACAAGAGTAAAGCCAAGAAGGAACTGCTGTGTTTTTCTCACAAAGTACTTCATGTTTGTAGCAGCTAAACAATGGAAACAAGCTTCATTGCCAAAATCATGCTACTTCCAGTATCTGCAAATAACAGAAAAACTAATAAAAGTACATGAAAACATACTGGTTTCTGAAATCTCATGAAAACCCCAATACAAAGCAACAGGTCTCTGACATATTTTGAAATGCCACTAATAAGATTTAACTGATTGCTACAGATTTTAAAATTTGATGTATCTGAATATTAATACCCTTCATGTTTTCTTCTCCACACAAATTACTATGTTTAATACAGAACCAGCTGTGGAAGGTCTTTCTTTTTCTAACTTTGCTAACAATTTCTGGGTGTGCAAGAAATTTCTCTCTAGTACTGTTCTGTTCTCAGAAATCTCAAGTTCTTCACAAAATCTACAGTTAAGGCTTAACCTGTTTAGATAGATTCTTGATCAATAACAAAATGTTCTTAATAAAAAGTTTTAACTTTTGCTCACGGGACATGAAAAAAAACTAAAAAGGGTAAGCATTGCTTTGTAGGACATAATTTTGTCTTTATCCCTGTGCTGTAAGAACAAATACCTATGCAGTCAATAAATAGTCTTCACCAAGACAAAGCATCACCTTGCATTTCAGGGTTCCATCCTGATAGCAGAAACAAAAATCTATATGAGGACACCTGGGACATGAGAAGAGCACAAAATTGCTCTGAGCCACTGTGCTCACTGATAAATGGCACACTAAGAAAAAGACATTACTTTTCTCCCTCACACTGGTAGCACTAATGGAAATTTATAATAAGTTAAGTCAAGATCATGCTTCATATTATTTAAATTCTCACCCAACATATAAACCAAAACGTATAAATCCTAAGAAGCAGACAGAAACCCAAGTTGTATTCTGGAACACGGAAAGCTTTCATTACCTACAATCAACAAGAGAGAACAAGGAAAATGAGAACTGTTACTACAGACTAGGACACAAGAGACCTAGGTTTAGTTTTCTGATCCTCCTCACACTAATACTCTCTCAAAAAGACTTGCTTGATCTTTGGCTAAGCTAAACCAGAAGCACAACAGTGTAACTGTTCCCTGTCTAAGTAGATGGTTTCTACAATATAGTTAAATGAAATCCATCTCTCCTCTTCCACACATTTTCAAAGTAGAAAATCCATGTCTGAGGTAAGAGAGAAGTCAGCAGTCCCAAAGTTTACAAAGGGGTCAAGTCTGTAGATCATATGCAGCACACACACCTCTATAAATGTTCACTAGCCTTGAAAAAGATAATTTTATTACAACTACATGTCACGAATTATGAACACTTCAGATGCTTTGAATCTCTACAATCAGAATTCAAAAAGCTTGTTGGAGTCCACCTCTCACTAAAGTTAACTGCCTTTGGGCTATTGACCCTAGACATTGTAATTTAAAAGCAACTATGTAAGCCCCCCAAAAAAGCCCCTCAGAAAGAGTTAGTTCAGATAACCTCTTGTTCTATTTAGTGTACATCTGGCAAGAAGGGGCTATTTTGGTACTGTTATGAGTAAAAAATGCCTACAGTACAGTGGCCTAGTCAAATGGGAGACAAGAGGAATAGTATATCAAGAATCTTGCCAAGCTTTAGACTGTCTCCTGTGTTGCATAGAGATTTGGAACAATATACTCTTTAATTCCCTCCCTATCCCAAAAACTTTCTAAAACTTTCTGCATTTCACGACCTTTTAACATTGCTCTGGCTAAATGCCTATGTACTGTAAACCCTGCCAAAAAGGAGTTAGAAACTTCCCTGGTCCAGTGATGGGCCATCATTAGGACACAGTACGTCTTTCATCAAGAAGTAACACAGAGTACTTATTACAGAAACCAAACATACATTGAACTGCAAGACTTAACGACTGCTTAGGTGAAATGCTTTCAGGATAAGCAATTCAGAGGTGTTTACCTTATGCAAATTATTGCAGTTTTTGATCTTTATGAACACAAAACATAAGGACACACATAGTTTCTGGGTAGTTACTGTTGGTTATCCAGAAAGATAAGTCATGGCTGCCCATAAAATCAAGTGTAAATAGTTTCTAAAACAGCAAACCATATAAATTAAAAGTGTTATAATTTGTAAATCATATTGCCAGGAGACAGCAAGGTACTTCAAAGAGATCTTACAATAATTACATTGTTTCACATAGAGAAATACGAACAAATCTAAAAGTTAATTCTTTAATATATAGGTAGAGTATTTAAAAAAACCCACTAATCAGTATGAATTTGGCTAGGATTCACAAAATCTAAAACAGTCAAAGGAAGTGATATCTGAGCTTCAAGATGTAACAAGAACTAATAGTTTTTGCAGCAGATTGTACCATAGAAACTACAGATAGCTGAGCCATGTGATTTAAAAGGACCAACCAAGCAAAGTAAAAGCAATGAAGAGTGGAACTGAGGCAGCCAGCCAAGCATCACCAAGTTATTCTATAACCAGGTGTAGTGTCTTAAAGACATTCATAAACAGTCACTTAGAACTTTGGGGGCTCCAGACATAGATGACTACCAGAGACTCCTGATGAAGCCCCTCAAAGACCGTATAAAGATACGTATATATTCTAATAAATGTTGGAAAATGTCATGAATATGTAACAGGGATATAAGGAACAAAAAGTGAATAATCATGTAATGCAAACATATAAGCTGTAGCGGAGATACCTCTGCGTGTACTTTGTTGAACTGTTTCCCAAGGCACCTGGCATGCTGTGATTGTGCAGTGCATTGTAATAAAGAATGCCTGGCTTCTAAAACTCACAAACTGAGTCTTAGAGGTTTCTTTTAAGAACCAATTTTAGGCAACAAAAGTAATACAAGCAGTCTTATCCAAACATTTTTAATCACATGTTTTTATCCACCTTTTCCCTTAAGATATTTTTTGCATAAAATCAAAACAATAGAATTCCACTAAACCAATTATACAGGATTCAAAAGCAGACATAAAGCACTTACAAGTGACTTTAGGTAACTTTAATTGTATATATATATATATATCTGTCTTATGAAATTATGTCTAAAACTATAGGAACATTTAAGTCCTATAGATTTTTAACCATTTTTGGGGAATCAAGTTTAATGGCTGGAAAAATGATGGAAATTTAATTTTTATGTCTTTCATAGACACAAGAGCTTCTATCAGTTTTTAAAGATTCGTTTAATCCAGAGTGTGGATAGCAATGCAAGAATTAACATATATTCACAGAATCAAATTTGAAGAAAAAATATTTTGTTTGAGACACTGGAGCTGATCAGACAATAAATTAGAGCTACTGATTCTTAAAATATGACACTGAACCAGTTATCACAAATTTCTAAAATGAAGTCAATTTCCACAACATCATTTATTAAAAAAAACCCCAAATCAACAACTGTTGTGCATCCAGTCAGGGTACTATGACAGACTTCCTAGGAATCTTCTAAGAAAATGCATAAAGTGGAGAAATTATGGGAAAAAAATAAATTCCATACTTTGAGAATTTCCATAAATACACTTATAAAAAAAATTAGTCCATAAAAAGCATTTATGCTTCTATGCATAATATACACATATTTTTTCAAAACACCACTTTGAAAAAGACCTACACTTTTGTGGCTAAGAGACAACATCCACAAAGTCACATTATTCATAAATCAAAAAAAAATTATACTTTGCCTAAGCATTTTTAAATCAGGTCCTGCTCAAATATGTCCTTACCTGTTAAATGACATTAACTTGCAACAATTATGAGCTAACATATTTGAAGTCAGTAATCCACACAGGATTTTGGCTTTGAGCTTTTCTAGAAGCAATTCCTCAGTGAAAATAAAGCAGGGGTGAAAGATGGAATTATATTTTATTATTAGAAACAGTTGGTGTTTCAGACTAATTGGGGATGTGAATGGATTGTTAATAAAGTTGGTGAGGTTAATTTAGCAGGCAAAGCTAATTGGTCCTATTCCTTAAGAAGTGGATTATTGCATTTATTTTAAATCTACAAAACTACAGCTGGAGCAGTACACGGCTAACTGCATTAGGAAGGGGAAAGCACATAGAAAAGTAAAATAGTTTCAAAAAATATTTGTGACAGATTTTAATAGAGTTAAGATTTACATGGTCCATTGCAAAGTGTGGGGAACTACAATTTTCAGACTTAATGTATGTTAGAATTGTGAGGATATCTTTACAGATAATAAATCTGTTAATGTTCAACAACTCAGGTTAGCTCACCATGTACCTCTAGCACACTTACTGTAGGGAGAACAGCAGAAAAGTTGTTTGGGGTTTTTTTGTTTGGTTTGGTTTGGTTTTGGTTTTTTTTATTTCTTTTTTTTTTTTCCCCTGACAGGTTGAACTTTAAAAGAAGTAGGGTGTTTCAAGCTGCTGAGGAATCTGGACTGTGAAAATAAATCCCTGAGAGATGGATTATTGGGCAGGTAATGGCAAAAGGCACCCAATAAATTGCAGAGTTATGTGGTAAACGTATTTATTACATGTCTATGCAATTTGTCAGAGGACTGTCTCATTTATCACCTCCCCATGCAAGAGGCATATTTTGATATTGCACACTGCTATCATTACCTGACAGCTTATGATCCTGTTTTTGAAATTCATACATCATTTTCCCCTGCTCTCTCCTATTACAAGATGTTCCATCCAGTTATATTTCCAAATAAATGCTAAGAAAAAATTCCTGATCCACCTGGTGTCATTCTTTATGCTCTCCCTAAATCAAATTAATAATGCAGAAAATAAGTTATGTATTTTCATATACATACTTTAGGGTCAGTCATTGACATTCTGTTGCTCACAGATTTATTCTATCATGATAGATCATTGATCAATCAGGAAAAGCAACTTGATATCTTCACTCAGCTGAAATGGATCTTGTCAAAACTATTCTGCTATAATGCCTTTTAAACTAAATGGCTGATTCATAGAAACACTTCTTGCTGTTGCTGGGATTTTTTTGTGGGACGCTCAGCAAGAGTTTAATGTTAATTTTCACTGAAATACTCACATCAAAAGGTGGCAATTGTATGTTCTTAAACTTAATTTTGTCTACACTGAGTCATAATATCAGTTTCCTTTGAGCCAGTTATGTCTGCCATATGAATACTCTATGCAACAGTGTAAAATGCCAGTCATGGAAAACTTTTGGTATGGTAATTTTGGTTATTAAGCTGGTTATTGGTTATTTTGTTATTAAGCTAAGAGGGACACATAGTTCTTGCTCCCTGTCTGTTTCTTCTGTTTCTTTAAAGCTTTCTGGTTTTGAAAGGTAAAGGCTCATGATAGTCATGAGCTCAAATACAAACTCCCTATAAAGAATCATCTAGGAATGTACATCTTGTACCTGTACATCACCAGAAGCTCATGTGGAAAAAGAACAAATGTAACATCTAACAAAAAGGTGAAAATTGTAGGTAATAAAATCAAATAGCAAAACTCAACTCTCAAGGAACTAACAGATGATTAAAAATTATTTAAGCAAGCATTAAATCTGTTCATGTAGATATCTGGAGCCACTAAAAAATCATCACCAGGGAAAAAGTGCATAGTTGGTTTTCTGGCATAGATTCAACAGTCTACAGTTAAATGTCTCAAGCAAAAAAAAAAATCTTCTTTTTTTTTTATTTTATTTCGACTTTTGAAGTTTTTCTCCAGATTTTCTAAGAAATCTGTCAGCCTGCCTTGTTTGAAAATCTTATTCTCTCCTCCTTCCTGAATAAAGTAGTGAAAGTCAAGTTAAAAATTTTTGACATAATTTTCAGGCTGTCCCATGGAGATGGAAAGAATAAAAGAGCCTTGATATATACTATTTTGCATGTAATTTTGAAATTGAGAAAAACTTTGCAGCTATTCAGATCAGCATTTAGATCAACTAATCACACTTATATATAGATGGCTTCTGAAATCCTAAGTGGGATCATCAGAGTGAGAAGACAACTCCCAGAATATTTTAAACAAAGAAATTAAAATTTTACAAGTCCAGAGCAGTGCTGTGCCGTATTAGAAGTCTGGTAGGGAGTCAAAAAATGCCAGTTGTAATCAGATGGAAATAATGAAGATACATAATAATACAGAGAGACAAAATAATTTCATTAGTGTTTCCATAGAGTCTTCATAATACAGACAAACTAAGTTTTCAGGGGAAAAAACCTATTCTTTATATAGAATTTAATGGACTTTGAGAAGTTTTCTGCCATGGAAACAGGGCTGCAGTTTTCAAAGGTTAAAACAGTTTTGCAAAAGCACATGGAAAAGCACTGAAAGACTTGAAAATGAAACATGTCATACAAACACCATACAGCATACAATCAGAAAAACATTCATGAGAAATCTTCAAGAGAGAGGTACATTCTTTATATATTCAGTAGAACTGAACTGTGGGTGATTGTAAACCAGTCACTGCAAGACAATATGATAACTGAAGTTCTATTGCAGTATTTTCCCCAAAACACACAGGAAAGCTTTAGTTCACCGGATGGGTGCTCTGGAGGGTATGTGAGACATGAAAAGGTGAGGCTAAAGTCTAAAATGTTGGCATTTGCAGTTTTTGCAGGAAATTGATTGTTTACAGTGGGTCACAAGCATGTCAAATATGAAATCTAATTCTGAGACCATTCATATAGAAAAGCAGTGAAATGCTAAAGTGAAATGCTAAGACAGGATATCTTTACTGTGCAAGGAAGCTGACAACAGAATATAAAATTCAGTTGACAGAATTCAATTGTACTGTCATTGAGAAAATGCTGACAATAAAAATTCTAATAACAAATTAGATTGATTAAATAGGATACAAAAAAGAAAAAGAGAAAAAAATCACAGGACTGATTAATATATCTTTTATTGTCAAAAGTAGAATTACTGAAGCACAAAAAAAATTATTAAAAGAAAACACACATAGACACCAACTTCAGTCAAGGTGGATTCAAGGAAATCACACTGGCCCTTTCTAAAACTTTAAAGAAAAGATTGTTGAAGCAGATGCATTAGAGCACTTATTATACCAAGAACTACATTCTATTCCCTGTAGCTGACAGTTTATAATAGAGAGATCAGGAAATGTGAAATAAGAAAATTCTGATATATACAGCTTGAATTGGGAGCCACACTTTTAGAACCTAGGATCAAATAGTTACTCAAAAAAATTAATTCTTAATCTTTACAGATGCTATCCAGAAATGGTACTGCTGGAGCATAGAAGTTGCAGTATTGAGAGACAGTGATTCATAATTAGGTTGTAAGAAATTCAAAAGTTTTGCAAAATTTATGATTTTAAATACATTGCTGTCAGTCCTTTACTTGACTAAATAACTAGCCTATTTAAAACAGGACTATTTTAAGTTCCTCATATATATATNAAAACCAACAATAACTTTATCCAAAGTTAGCCTCCCCAGCTGCCCACCTCAATAACACACAGATTTCACCACCCAAAACCCACAGGAAACTAAACGAAACAGGTTCCCCTGAAAGAGCACCCAGCAAAGAAACATTAAACAAAAAGTATTTACTTCCCAGAGACCAGAACTGCTATGGACATCTTGGCAGGGGAGCAGCAAGGCCTGTCACTCTGGGAGCCGCAACAAGGAGTCCTCTCACACCACCACACCACACGGAGAGAGGGAGGGCAAGAGAGCGAGGATACCCTCCCCACTAGATTTATACTCAACTTGACATCAGATGATATGAAATACCTCTTTGGTTGCTTAAGTCAGGTGACACTTGCCCCTCTAAATCTATGGGGAGCCTTATGGCCCAACAAACTGAGGCCTGCTAAATTTGGTTTCAGGCCTAACTAAACTAAGGCCTTAATCTAAGTTTTGGGGCTTTATCCAACCCATCACACAAGGTTCATTTTACAAATGATGATTAAGGAGCAAGGCTTCAGCCTCCCACTTATTCTACAGTAAAAGAGATAAAAAAGTAGCTCAAACTTTAAATTCCAGAAACTGAAAAAGTTGAGATGATCAGTGGAAAAGAATGTGCAAAACAGTACAGATCGTAATCCACAAAAGGTCTCAGACACATATGAGGTAAAGGATGCCATTTCAGAGATTGTCTGTACATATGCACATATGCACACTTCTAAATAAGAGAAGACCAAAGAATAAGACCAAGCATAGAGGTCCTTGACTGTCTGATTCCTAATTAACGGCTTACTCCCTCTATTCTGAATCTCACCAACACACATTGTCCAGGCATGATTCAGTAGGCAAAATCAGTGAAACTACATAAGTTTTTACTATTTTCAACCTGTACAGTCCTCCAGCTCTGCACAGTTTCTGCCTTCAGACCTTCTGCATGTCTTCATGCCACATCTCAGGTGTAGAGTGCACCACCAAGAAGTTTTGCAGAAAGCACTGTGGTAGGCAATAGCAAAAGTGTCACATTCCTTCAGATGTAATTAACTGAAAAAACCATACCAAAACACCAGTTACACCTTAGAGCCACTTCCTGACACCACTCTGTTGTGCAGTGTGGACACAGCTGCTCTATTCTAGGAACAGCAAGCCCCAGGCACATGGATGTGAGCCAGTCTGGACTACTCAACTCTAGAATCAGGGACTCTTCTTGTCCTTTCTGTTTATTGGGATATGAACAGACAAGTACTGTAAACTTGTATATTGCAGTTAACTTCATATTTTTCCACTTCAAAGTGACACATGCAAGAATAACTATTTTCAAGTCTGGAACTAAAACACAGTGTCCTTAGAATGTTTTGGCTTATCAGAGAGAGTCGAGTAATGTTGGTGAGTCAGGAGTGAGTGATGTAAGTTAAGAAAACAGTTATATTCAAAGAAATTACTGAAAAATACACAACTTTTCTCTCTTTACTCCACCATTCTTTTTATCTAATGTTTTAAGATTACTCTGTATTCTATTAAGGATCCATTCACAAAATTTGGCAAACATTTCTCACTACACATCAACTAAGAATGATACATGTATGACAATCAGTAGACAATGCAACATTAATAATGGCAACAATATTTATGGAAATCCTCTATGCAGTAAATATGAACATTTTGTTAGTAATCCTTCCTAAGTTAACTCATAACGATGACACCCTGTTTTGTTAAAAACAGTATGGTTTTTCATATAGTCTGAGTTTTTTCTGAGAATTCTTCTGCAGAGAGTTGTAATGTGGGTGACATGGCACAATGTAAAATTCACCTATGAAATTTAAGTAAGCTCAAATTAAGTTTAATTTATGTACTGCATATTCTTATCATATGTGTTGTAACATGCAGCACATGTGTTTGATGTAGAGAAAGCCAATGGCTTCATAGTTTTGACTCCTTTTAAAAATCATCTAACCTCCAAAATAACAAGTAGTACTAAAAAGCAGCAAATGTACTTTTTAAAAAATAAATTGAGACATTTCTAGGACAAGTCACAGACAGTTTCAGCCACAAATGACAGGCCACCCTACCAGCTTTTGAGCAGGTATTATCACATACTTGCAAAAGCATGGTCTGTAGAAATAAGACTGTGGATCTAGTTAAATTAATCAGTCTTAGTTGTGCCAAAAGTGTGTTCCAGGATGACTTCTTTCATTAAGTACAACAGAATTATATCACAGATTCCTGTGGCTCTGTTTGGTACTTCTTATTTAAATGTTACATAGCCTATCCAGAAAACATTCACCATAAAATCTCATAGCCTTAATCCTCATTCAAACTTTAATCTTGTTATAAAAGTTTTCTCAAAGTATGTGCTTTTATCAGTGCAGAATTACCACCCTTTATTTTCATACTTTACAAAATTTTCTTTGGAGAATTAGCCAAAGCAACCAAGGTTAATTTAACCTTGGACTTTCTAGCACTCTCTCTGACTCCCAGGGGCCATGGCAGTAGGTAACTGTAGGTAACCTTCTGGGAACAATACCTTGAGTCTCTGTGAAGCAAACTCAAACTCGAGGCTTCCATGACTGTCTTTGCTTCCTGCCTCAAGTTCTTTTTTATTTTGTCTTTAGGCAATTTAAATATTTTATCAGTATAAACAACAACAATGTCAAGCTGTATGATTCTGTTTCTTCATCTGTCAATTTCTTAACACACAGACCCAGGAGATTAAAAGAGTACCATCAAGGTAAGAGAGGGACACCTTGTTCAAAAACTATCACTAGTCTATAAACATTTCAACATTTCAGTTAAAAGTAAACTCACTATATCTTAATTTTATCTTTATTCTACTTTGAATTAGACTCATCCGGAGTAATCGGTTTAATGTATCAACAAATCGTTGGGGGTNAAAAAAAAAAAAAGAAAAAATTCTCCAAAACACACCTCATTCTGCTTTACAATCCATACCTGTGTGTGCCATACAATGGAGAAGTAACAGCACAGAGCATCTTTGGAAATGGATCTCAACTCCTGTGCTGTGCCTCCGTTTCATAGGAAAATAGCTAGCTTTTCATCTATAATACACACATCCAGTCAACATCCCTGCATTTCTCAGGGGGTTGAAGTGTCCCCCTCACTCTCTGTTCTCATGCACAGTCTGTGCATTACTCTTCTGTGACTCTCCCCAGAGAGTCCCTGCTTATATCTACAAGCTGTGCTGTATTCTGGTCCAATACAGAGGCTTCATCAGTGTCAATGGTCAACTCCATCACCCACACCACATCCAAGGTGGGACTGCACAGAGCAGTGAGGAGGGGAATAGGCATTTGTGATGCACGGTGGCAGCAGAGCTACTGCAGCCCCTAACATGTGCCCAGCTTGCCACTGTTGTGCAGTCAGAGCAGGAAGCTCCCTTGGAGCCATCCAGAATACAGATGTGAATGCCCAATCTGTACTCAAGGGTTTATTTGAAAGGGTTATCAAGTTAATCTTGAGGCTTTCTGTGAAGACTTTTTCTTTTTTTCCTCTGAAATCTGAAGATGAATATGTGCATCATAGAAAAAGTGACATCGGTCAAAGAATCAAGAATGCTACAAGCTTCTTCTCGTCTTATAGAATTGAAGTTCACAGCAATATCAGGCAGAAAAGTTTTGAGGCTAAGTCTCATCTACAATATTTTAGCTACAAATTACACTTTATATTGGGACATTGCCATCATAGAGTGAGCAATACAAGGAGATCAATCTGTTTTTCTTATCAAAGACACAAAAAGTTAATAAAGTCAAGTGATCATGGTCTGTAAACACTGATACAAGGAGCAGACATTAAATTTTAGAGGCACCTTATATCTTTTTTTAGCCAGAAGGTAATAGCAAAAGTGGATCAGAAACACATTGTTAAAGATGAGTTGACTGAAGAAAAAAATTGCCATGGAATATTTATTGTGTCTTTGCCATCACTTTACATCACTTTTAAGTTGAGACTAGATATATTTATAAAGTTATATGACCACAAATGGCTGGATATAATATAAAAAGTTCCAAGTATCTAATTTAGACTAGACTGGCATTTGTTCTTTCTAGCCCTAGAGTTCATACAATATTGCAATAGAGCTTGGCAAACTTAATAAAGTTGACTAAGATATTCTGTTACACAAAAATTGTCTTTTAGTTCACTAACTTTTAAGTTATTTTCAAGTGCTATATTTAATATTTTCTTAATTCTTTTGTCTATATACGGTAAGATGTTAACAGGAAATACTAGAATGACATCTCAGACATATATTGGAATTAATTCTTGCTAAACAGTGAGCTATTCACTATTACCTAACTCATCTGAAATTCCATTATAAGCAATATTTTCTTTATACGGTGTTTTATATTGCAACTTTTTAATGATTACTGTTAATTCTCAGGTATTTACTTTTACAGTTTGGAGGTATTTCTACTGTCTTACTGGGTAAAATTTTCTGTTTAAAAAAACTCCGTTTTTGAGATATTTGGTCCCAGTTTAATGGAGAGATTAACAGACTTTGCTTGCTCTACATTTTACTTTCTGGGTACATCAGTGTCCTGGTTTAAAGATAAACTGGTAGGAGAAACGAATCTAATTCACAAACAGATTATAAATCAGAACTATAATTTAATAAAAAAGGAAAAANGCTCTCCAGAGGGGCGTTATCACACTGAGTCACTGATGTGAAGACAGGAAACCTTTCTTATCTTACAGGAGTTCCCAAACACCCAGCTTATAGCCTGAGGAGTCGGGTGTGCCTCAGGCAGCTACTGCAAATGATCTATTGTTAGCAGTTCATGAGGGGACCAGGTGGAACTCTTTTTTCCCATGGGGCAGGCAGTCTTTTTCCTGGTTCCATGGTTGAAAAAAAAAAGAGACAGGAGGTGATCCCTCTGAGGCACAGGGTTGGTAGATGAAAGAAAAATTCCAAGATTTTAAATCCATAACAATCAGATTTTATTTAGAGACTTAAACTTTGTTTGCACTATTAATGCCTGAACATTATAAAACATTTCAAACTGCTCTTGATATATAGTCACTACAGCCTATACTTGGCATTTTTCAGGGAAGCAGTATTTTGTGTTATATGATATTTTTTAAGCAGTGTCCTTGTAAAGAATCCCATCATGTGCAGCAGTTTCACCTATGTAGTCACAATATAATTTTATACTTGGAAGAATCTGGGCTGCTTCTGTTTGCTGTCCAGGAAGAATTACTTTCAATCTGTTGTAAGGCTGAATCTGTTTCTTTGTTTTATCTGTTTGTTTGAGCCTGACGTATTTTGGTGAAGAGGTGAACAGTACCAGCATCGTTTACTCTAGATATTTCTTCATGCAACTCCCTTTCTAATTTATATATTATTTTGAAAGCATACACTTAATTTAATAAATATTTTTCAATTGAATCCTAATTGTTTGAAGCTGATATGATGTTTCAAAAAATGTTTCCAGGAGATGTGTCTGTCAGAATTTACCCCAAATGATTTCAAGCCCAAATCATTGACAGTTAGAACATATGCTCTTGCTTTTTTCTCAATATAAATATGTGACTCAACTGGAAATCTTAATCAGAATGGAACTATTCTAGCCTGATATGAACTAATTGGAGAGAAGACATTTTTTCATTCATCTCTTTAATATAAACACTTGTGTGTATGAAATCTTCATCGGGCTGAATCCAGTGCAACAACAGTGCATTAAAAGGTAAATATAATAAAATATATGTCTAAGAAGCAGTACTCCAGTACCTGCTACACAAGAAGTTGCAACACAAGGCTTGATGCTCAGAGTTGAGAGCATTGTGAATTTAACATTCACTGCAAATTTCATTGCTTGGAGCTCTCCTTTCTCCTGTGAGGAACTACACGCATCTTACTCTCAGTTTACCATGTATAGGTAACAGCAATAGTCCTTTCAGGTCAAGGTTTGGGAATGCCAAACGGATGTGAAATGGGAAAGTCTTTTCATTGCACCTCTTGTGTTTGCTTTCCAAGCTGACAGCTTTTCATAGTATTTCTGCTAGTCAAGAAGCTCTGCAATCGAAAATGTCACCCAGAACTGGTCTACCAAGAGAACACTCAAGCACAGACCACATAGATCAGTGTATTACCAGTTTAATCAGCGAAAAGTAATATTGCATATTTTATGGTATTATATTACCATCTCAGCAGTTCAGTAGCATACCATATAAGAATGTCAGTGCACATGTGACTATAGCATGTTAAAAGGCAAATAAAATATTCTAGTGAAGCAGTTTCCCACACTGTGCTAACAATTTGTCTAGCCAAATTCACCAAAGTAGAAAGAAAGGAAGAGGTAGAAGTTCTGTCTGTGAACTAGCAGGTAACAGTTCAGCTGCCCAAATTATGCTCAAGTACTTCAGCACATCTCTAGATAAAAATTAACATGGTTCAGAGGACTTGATGTAGACAGGAACATTTGTCAAATCATGACCAAACTTTTTCAATTTACATTAGCGAAGTTATGAAGCTGAACTATGGCAGACGCTTCCACTAATCTATTAGTTAAAGAAAAAAGCCACAAAGTATGATTTGCCTTCAAATCTACCTATATCTCTAAGCAGATGTGTATATTCAGGAATGCATTTTAAGCATCATTAATACCGATACAGGAAGATACTGCAGTCATCTTTCATAACCATAGGTTTCACACATGCAGTCTGCCTGAACAACCTTCTTCAGTTCACTGTTCATCTGTCCTGTAGAAATGGTTCAGAATTTTCATTCATCATTTGAATGAGGTGAGGTAAAACTACTACTTTTTTTTTTCTTCTCCCCCCCCACCCCCCTGCCCAGGTTTGAACTAGTATATTTTAATGGACTCTGCTTTCTGAGCCCATTAATAGTAATGATGTTATATGGTTCACTGTAGTCCTTTCCATGGGCTTCTGCTCACATTAGAGTACGTAATAAAAAGGCAAAGCTGTCCTGTATGGAAATGCATGGCTTCACTGGAGTGGGGTGACTGGAGAGCAGTTAAAAGCATCTAGTAATACAATAGAGTATTTTGCCTCAGAAAAGAAACAAGTAGGCAAGTACAAAGATAAATCGATCCTTCAGAAATAGAAACAAAAATGAAACCTAGTATTTTCTTACCCATTTTTAACAGAATTTCATACTTGAAACGTTCACAGGAGCAAACCATGAGGTTTTCTGTATGGCTTATACAGGATATTATTTTGAACTGCTATTCATTGCACTCTTCTAGGTATGTGAATAAAAGTGAAAGCTCACAACCCTTCCTATGCTTTAGCAAACTATGAACTGTGCCAAATTACCATGATATTCTGAGCTGTGCTGCATCCTTCATCTCCCCAGTCTGAAAAGATTTTATGGCTTCCAGAATCATAAGAACCACAAGAATCCCTATGCCTTGAAATGGCCTTCAAATTTTTTGTTTGTGTGAAGCAAGGGAATAATCAACTTATTGGGAATATTCTCAGCTTCCTTCCTCTACTCCAAGAGATGAGCTGCTGACACCCATATGTAGTTTCCCCCTCACCTTTTCTCTTCAAAGATCAGTTATCCCAATAAGACAGGGCTGGTAAATACCTATCTCCCAGAGGTCCCTAAATGTGCTTTATGATGCCGTGTAGGAATGAGGGTTACAGTCATGTGATATGCCATGAGACAATGTGGTAATGGGATTTCCATGTGCACGATGACGTGCTGAGGGGGTGACATTATCAGGAAGAGTTGGGATAACCCTTTTTGCTCCATTTAGACAGGTGGAAGAGTGAGTGATACGAAGGTGTCACAGATATGCTCTGTCCTTTCACAAAACCCACAGTCTTTGTAACCTCTCTCTTTGTAAATCTTGATATCCCTCATTTGCATATAAATTGGCTCCTCCCTTGTTTATTATAGCAATAATAGACTATTTGACTACATTCTCATTTCCGCTTATCCCAAAAGTATAAACTGGCATTTGAAATCGTCAGCAGTATAGGATGTGAATATGATGATCTTGCAGACAAACTGATGGGCTTGCTTCTCTCTTCTCCTCAAAACAGGGATACGTCTATGATAAGATTTGTACCAACTGCTTTGGAGTATACCTGGGAATACCCATTGCAGGTCTAGTAAATTTATCACTGGCAATCTAAAAGAATCTATAATCTGTTGCTTTAATAACTTGCACTATTGGTGAACCTGTGCTCATAAAAATTCCTGTTGGACTTGATCAGACTTTTAGTGTTTAATTGGTTAAACCTCACTATCTGTGAATCTGTCATCAGAAACGAGATCAGATTTATAGTGTAACCCACACTATTTGTGCATCTGGGATCTTATTGAACATGACCGAATTTATTATGCCAAATTGGCTTCGTTCAGAAATTAATCCCAGCCGCACCCAGGCCCCCTGATCCCTTAGGACCAGCTGGAAAGCAAGCAGGTTATTTTCTGCCAAATTTTTATACTCTTAACACAACACACTGGTCTAAGCTGAGTCACAGAACAGAAAACATAACTCAAGGGAGATAAAACACAATCAAAGTGTGATACACTCAATTTGCTACTGCTATGACCTAGAATGAGTACAAGCATTTAAGATTATAAACTACAGCAATGCTGCATTGCCACCCTAACATACTCTACTGAATTACCTTCTTGAGTGCCTACATCATCCAAACATGATACCACAATGTTACAACAGGAGAACTATATTTTCCTACAGTGAACTTAGCTATAGAACAACAGGATAACTTATAGCAAAAAATCTCCAACAAACCAAGTAAAAGCAACCACCACACTTCTTTGCCAATCCACATAAATGGAAAAGCAGTAAGTTCAAATTACATTTTCAGACAATCAAAGTGTGTTAAAAACCAAATAAACAAACAAACAAGGAAATAAATTAAAA
>VXBX01003614.1:89369-108885 GCA_013400415.1 Scytalopus superciliaris | reverse complement strand
TTTTTAATTTTATAATTATTCTCACTTTCATCTACTCACTTGCTTTCACACTATGGACACATCTTGCCCCTGTTCATGGACAGACATTTCTCAGATAGATCAGACACAAGACCACAGATCAGCAATGACATCCAGTTACCTAGATGACATTAATTAGAAGCTTTGTTTGGCATAAGAAATCCATGGCTGTTGTCTTGGAGACCAAATGAATTAATGCAGATTGGGTTTTGAGAGGGATGACATGTTGAACAACCTCCACATACATGCCACATACCTGTCTTTTAAATGTGAAATGTCCTTTCACTCAGATACAAAATTTCTCTGAAGCTGAAAGAAAAAGTGACACCACCTCTGTTTTAAGAAGATAATCTTAATTTCCTATCTACAGTATCACAAGAACCAAATTGTTCAATATTCACAAATCTTAATTGGTGGGTCTTTCAGAGCAGCCACCATAGGTACTACACAACTTGCAAATGTACACTTTGTAAAAGAAGTTCAACAGGAGTTATGAAAGTGTATTTTTCTTAAAAAGTATGTTAATTCAGCAGATGGTTTAAAATACTAAATAGGTTGTGCCCAGAGAACGATGAAGCTAAAACATCAGTGAAAACTTTAAGCAACAAGTAAAACTGTAATTTTGCTGCATAGCAGGATATATTTAACTTCCTTTTGTAAAGCTGAACGGACACTGAGAAAAAAATTATGGTGAAGAAACTGTGGAATAGGCTCTGATCCAGTCATGGTGGAAAACTGCTTTGGCAGGTCTATTTAGTCTGAATCCCACGCTCCAGTGTCTGACAGAGCAGCACTATGAGAGAGTTGATCAGCAAGATGCATAATGTAGAGAGGTCAGAATCAATAAGGATTTGCTTCTGACACTGTAGCACTGAACATCACACTGCATGCAGCAGATCTTTTAACTAAAAATATCTTTCTGTTTGCAGGCCACCTCTTATTTTACCACCAGTCACTGAGATTAAGAGAGCACTCACTGCCAAATGTATTGCTTATTTATTAGAATTCCAAGTGGGGGACAGCAGTGAAGCAATTTCTTTCCTGTGGATTTCAGCAGAATGCAAACAATGTTGTGACAAAATGCCTGTTTTGTTAGAATTAAGGTTGAGAAGGCCTTACTGTTTAAAAATCAGTTGTTCTTAAAAATCCACATGCTTAATATGACCTGTTGTACAGGATCAGAACAAAGACCCATTTAGCCTAGTGTTCTAAGAGTGAACAAAAGTAAACATCCAGGAAGAAGTATATAAAAATAATAATCATATAATAATACCTTCCAATTACAGCATTCTCAATTCTACATATCTGATTCAGAAAGTTCCTGAATCATACCAGGAATCCAATACATAAATTCTATATACACAGAATCTTAGGTTGGAACTCTATACACCTTCACAGATTATCCTTCTTTTAACTTCACCAGGATAAACTACTTCTAATGAACCAAAACTAAAAGAAAAGCAGATACCAAGTACTCATGAGCCAAACTTCTGATTATCTAGGTTCCACTGAAACTTCACATAGCTAGAAATTTGCTGTGCAGATGGGAGATCTAAACATGGATCTTTTGAATAAGGGTTTACCAGAATAAAACCTCTACTTAAAACCATGTTAGAAACTCTAAATGCATGTCCCTTGTACATGGATGTAGCTCTATGTGTCATTATACTTTCCAGAATTGCTAGTTTAGGTAAACTAACCAGTGCTAAAACTCTCATTCATCAGTTTCCAAAACTTAAACACAAGCTACCTAAAAATGTCCAATTTTCATATGACCTGACTTTGTCTGTATGCATATGCCTTTGTTATTTAACCTGCTCTCTCAGTGAAAAATTTTTCCAATATTCTAAGAATGGACTACAGGCATGCTACTAATATCAGAAATGACTGAAGCATTTGATTTTATTTTGTATTAGGATAATGGGAAAAAGGAGCATCATGATTTGAACTGTTTTTAAAAATAATTTTATGGTGAAGGCTAACTTTTTTTCAAGCAGATTATGCAAGAAAACTGGAATGGATTGCAGTAGCAGGAATAAGAGTATGTATAAAACTATTGACTAAACTAATGGGTTCTGGAAGGATGCAAAACATTAGCCTTCTTGGAGGGAAAGTGTGAGAGTAGACTTGAACTGATTTTCCCACACACACAGTTGACTCTTCAGAGATATTAACTCCAGTGTGAATTGAATCAGGCTTTGAAGAAAGCCCATTAAAAAAACTTTAAAATTCAGGAAAACAAAGACTTAAGGTATGTATCAGTCCACTCCACATTGAGTTTGCTGATGCTGAGATGAAGGGGCAAGCAAGAATACTGCTTGACCAGACTGGCTAGAGAAGTCAGTGCATCTAGTTAAATACACATCTTAGATTACATTAATAAGGAAGACCACAAACCCAATTTAACAATATATATGCATACAGTCCACTCCACCCCCTTGTTCCACCCGCCTCAAAAAACCCCAATACCAACCCACCAAACAGACCACCCAATAAGCCTAGAACAGCAAACCTAAATGAAAACCAACTTAACCTAAGCCCCTAAGGTTCCAGAGAGATTATTCATTTGCTAGTGACTTTTAAAGGATTAATGGCTAAATAAAATATGACTGCAAGAGTTTGGCAGAGAGGCAAGAGAACTGCCCCCAAAAAAAGAGGTCAGACTAATTCCTTTCTGTTTCCACAGCTATCCCACTTGGTCCTCTCTGCAGTAGGAACTTCACCTTTCTCTTGCAACAATATGTAATTTTCTTCCTTTTTTCAAAAGAAAAATGGGGATGTTTTGATAAGCTGAAAGGGTCAAAAAGCTGTTAGAATTCTTCCTGTCATGAAAGATCAGTCAAACTGCCTGAATCACCTATTTGCAGTCTCCTCTTTGCCAAATTCTTCTTGATAATTCTCCTGCAATAGATATGCCCAACATAATGAAGGCTAGCAGACCGCATGCAGGTAATTTGAGAGACCAGCTTCTGCCTCTGGAAGGAACAGATTACAGGTTGTATCACACTGTACCTCGATTCTACATTAGTTTTTAGAGGCTTGTGTTTTGGTGAAGTTGATCACTGGAAGGGCACAAGATATCTGATGACATTAAATTCAGAACATTGAAAGAGTAAAAAATAGCAGCATAAAACAACCTCCTTAGAGCCTTAATAAGAACTTTGCATGTCATGAGTGCTATAGATTTTTTAAATGACAGTTTTTAATTTTGAGGTCTCAGATAACATCAGGCACAGAGCAGGAGTGGTTGGACTAGGCAATCTCTAGAGGTCCCAGCTGTCTGGTGATAATTAGTGAAAACAGCGGTCATCATGAAGTAAAGATCATTACAGTGGCAATGCAGTTCTTGTCCCAGTGTTTCTACATTTGAAATCTTCCCCTTCTGGCACTATTTTCTTCAATTTTATTTCCTATTTTTAACTTTTGGTAAAGCTTTGGATTTTTCTCCAAACTTCATGAACCTGTATTACAGAGCACCCTTTGATGTATCAAGAACTACATAATGCAGCAAACTCTGTCATGCCTTTCAGCTCTGTCATTAGAAACAAAACCATATTCAAAGTTATTCACAATGTTAGACTTTAAATTAAACCCTCCTCCTATAAAGGAAACATGAGGAAGTCAGTTTTACTTTCAAACTAACTATACTTTTTAACTACAAGATGAAAAAAAAAAAAACAACCAAAAAAACCCAAAACCAAAACAACCCAACCACAAACCCAAACTAACGAACTTTAGTGGTATCATAAAATATTTCTCATTGGAGACTATTTTTTTTTTTTTTACAAAAGGCAATAGGTCCTAAAAATTTCAGTGATGCTTTTTCATATATAAACTTCCTTCATGTGGAATATTATTCTAAATTATCAAAAAGACCTTCTCAGTCTTACAGTTCATGCTTCTTTCAAAAGCTTTCAAAGGTGGGATCTGGAAAAAGTAATGCAAGGGTTGAAAAGTCATGTTTTCACAGACTGCATTATATGCACTTATGCAGAGAATGAGGAAGAGGGAAGCTGAATACACAAGACTTGTATATTACATAAAGATAAATATAAATATATTTTATAGTCTTCAACAATTTGTTCAGGTACAATATTTCCTTCCCCAGTGCTGACCTGCTTCCTAAAAATTTGAGAGTATTACTTCAACAGAAACATAATTATGTAATATATAAAAAATAAGAACATAAGGAATACTTGCAAAAAAAAAAAAAAACCAAACAAAAGAAATCAAATTAAATGCTTTGTAAGCTTTCATTACTGAGTGTTTTGTTACTGAGTGCTTCATGACTGGTGTACAGAGCTGTTGAAGCAGTTTGTGAGTTTAGAAACAGAAGTGAGTAAAAACTTGGAGAATTAAATGACTGTTAACTGGTGAAGAACCTATTAGGGTTGACATATTCAAGGCCAGTTAAGAAAAGTAAATTTCTTGCCTTTTTTAGATGATTTTGAAAGTAGTAATTCCCTAAAAGATTTGAATCTCTGCTACAGAAGTAGGATGTTATTTCCCTCTGAATAATAGTATCCAAGGGAATGCAGACAGGTTTGGAAAACTCACAAGATCCTCTATGACTGAAGATCTCTAGACCAGGACCTTGCTCAGCCAAGAAACTATTCAGGCCCATGATCGGAGACACCAATGAGTGAAGACCCTTAGTAATTCTTCCAAGCATCTGCCATAATTGCTCTTTGCTTAAAAATGAACTGATGAATGAGGATACTGTTAAAATGTTTGAAAGTGGTAAAACATGTATTCTAGTTGCTGCTAATTGGAGCCAAATTACTCCCTTGTAGTTTGACAAGATTTATGTAAGAAAGCCCTAAGTGGGTAAAAGTAGAAGTAGTAAAACTGATTAACTGGGGAAGGGAAGAAAGCCAAGGTAGAGCTGCTTAATTGAATGAGGGGGAAAAAAGGGAGGAGTGGCCTCTGTTTTCTTGCTTTAAAAATGTCTGTTCTCCAGTAAAATTAGTACTTGTAGACAAATTTCTTGGGTTTTATGCAATGGGAAAACACAGGTATTTCCACACAGAAAATCCAATTGCTTTATCAAGACACTGATGAAGGACATCACATCAGCTTTTCAGCATTGTAAATCACCGGAGTGTAATTTTTAAGCAGGTGCATGATTTTAATACAAGTATCCATTTGAGTGACAGTAATTTGTAATGACAGTTTGTGATTCAAAACTCAGACTTGGAAATTAAAGTCTTGGAAAGACCCAGAAATGAGACAGTTTAATCTGTCTGAATAGCCAGCACTGTTGAACCGAGAAGCATGCACTTAACTACACTTCTGGTTTCCAACATACAAATGCAGACTACCATATTTGCTGGTACTTAACAAGAAAGTGAGTTTTCAAGGCCTCAACATAAACTTCTTTCCTTGTTCAAACCTTTTTAACTGAAGGGTGCACATACTCAGAAATATAAGCTACTGAGTAGTTTCACTGCCACTGTAACATGAGAAATAGCGTTACCATGTAACAAAAAACTTTTGGAAAAGTCAGGGCAGAATTTGGTCAGAACCAGATACTTTTGACAAATCTTAGTGGTAGGAGTTTTTTTGTTTGTTTTTTTTTTTTTTTTTTTTGGGTTGGTTTTTTTGGTTTTTTTGGTTTGTNTGTTTGGGTTGGTTTTGTTGGTTTTTTTGGTTTTTTTTTTTTTTTTGGTTTTTTTTTTTTTTTTTTTTTTTTTGTTTTGTTTTGTTTTGTTTTTTTTTTAAACAAGTATCAAAAGGGCAGAGGAAGCAGGAAGGGTTACTTCCCAGAAGTCAATGTTCCCAATCAACTTTGATTATTCCCATTAACAGCTAAGAACTTATTATTAGCACTTAGTAACATCCAAGAAACCCCAGAGTATGGCTCCTGTCTCCACCTCCTCTTCCGTATAGTCTCCTTTAAGTCTTAGGTCTCACTTGCTTGATCCAAGTAGAAGTTCTAGGACGTCCTATACAGCAGTAGATGCAAATAGCACAACTGGGAAAATACCTGACTGTGGGGAACAGAGACAGCTATGAGAAATGGAAAGCACACCCCCAGAACTGAAATCATCACCACAGAAAACCATCCAGGACCAAAGAAACAGAAGGCTGTTTATCTCTTGTGTGTCACTGTAACAAGCCCTCCCCTAAGCTCTGGGAATCCCAGACCTGACTGTAACCACGTGGTTTGCTGGGATGCTGCCAAACTGTCCTGCTCCCCTAAGACCAACTCCGCCCTTCCCCTAACCCTATTGGCTGCCTCACCCATCCTTCCCCGTTCGTTCCCCAATCCCTGGTTCCTGCCGGGTATGGATCCTTCCCCCTCTCCCATTGGCTACCCGGGTCCCCAAACCACTCCCCTCCACCCGAACCCTCATCCAATCACAGCCCTGATCCCTGGGCCCGCCCCCAGGGGTTTATAAACCCGGGCTGTTTGAATAAAGGTGCTCTTTGCTCCAGTGAGTCTTGGCTGCAGTGTTTCTCTCTTGCAGCTGCAAGGGGCCCCTGCCAGCACCTGGAGGGGGGGTCCGGGAGCAGAGAGCACCCCCGTCACCTGACCTGGAACAGAATTTGAAAAAAAAAATTATGCTATCTATAAGAAGAACCTGCTATCGTTTTGGAAGTAATATTAAGGTTTTTAAAATAATTCTCTATGTTTTTCTGGTAAAGAGTTAGGAATGTTATTCTGTTGGCTTACATAAACACAGCAGACAACCTGAAGTAAGTCTGTGAATGCTTGATATGTCTTAGCAATGAAATGTGCATACTGCACTGTGCCATTAAAGTTTTCATTCTTCTCACTGTATGCCAAAACCAAACCTCTCCCAGAAACTGGTACGCCTAGCCTCATTTTGAAGTGCAGCCAGGTACCTGGCTTATCAGTGTTGGGGTTACTTTTGTTTTTACTTTGGGGCATTTATAGAAAAGGCAGAACAAACTGCAAAGCTGTGTAATGATATCAGAGTATATTTTCCAGCAGTAAGTCAGAAAATCAACTTTTTGGGAATAGTTACTTTCCTGTACCTTACGGTGAGTCACTAGCTATCTAACAAAAGAAAACTATTCTTAGTTCAAGGAGTTGACGTGGCAGTAAATCATAAGTTTTTCTTTTCATAAGGATTAAAATAACTTTGTCTACTAAGAAAAAAAGGACAAGAAGCAGAAACTACCCATTTGAAGTGATGGAGAAAAGATATTTCTTGAGGTATTCATTAGCACCAAATAGAAATATGATGTCCTCAAGAAAATCTTCATGTTACTCGAAGGTTTGGAAACTAAAATGTCAGTCCTCTTGAGCAGTTCTGATGGACTGGTTTCCACAGACATGATTTGAAACCAGTTAGGTTTGTTGACCTTTTTGTCTGTCATCACATTTATAGTATTCAATCCATCCTCTTCTACCAGCAGAAGTTCCGTGATGAATGAGGGTGTTACTCTGTCCTACATTCTCCAAGATTTTCTTCCATTTCTCAAATGCCATTATTTATTCCCTCCTTGACATTTGGTGTGGGATAGTTTTTTTTTTTTGGGGGGGGGGTTGGGTTTATTTTTTTGTTGCTGTTGTTTTCTTTTGTGTGTTTTTTTCCCTTTCACTTTACAATATATGCTGGGTTCTGGCAAATAAACAAAATTAAAAACAAAAGCAACGTAAAACAAAAAAGAGCAAAGCACATTGTATTTAAGGGTTAAGAACATGAGTGTAAAACATAATTATCAAAAACATTTTTTGAGAAAAACATTTTTGTAAGCCAAAAATAAATCCATATTTACCATGTACAGATGCTCAGTGATGATAAGTATTTTAAATAACATATTTTTTTAAAAGTTTTGATCTCACATTGAATATAATAAGAAAAAATAAACAGATGGCAGCACAGCATGTGTCTTTTGGATATTATGATAAGATCTCCATTGCTGAAATGTAAAAATTACCTTGTGGCTACTTCATCAGTATAGTAAGCTATGCTGTTTGAAATGCAGAAACAAACATTTAGAATTATGAGTTCACTCAGTGCGCAGGAGAGTTTTCAAAGCAAATTATAGTTAAAGTTCTGAACAGACTTTATACTTGAACAATCTTTGTAATACTGCAGTTAAAAGATCCCCTTAAAGCAGCTGTTAGTTAAGCTTCTTGCCTTCTTTTTAATATGCAAAAATAAATTTTATAGCTACAATAAACTACACAATACCTAAAAATTGCAGTTATGAGATCTTCTGCAACTCAGAAGTTAATTAAAAAACATTATACCATTAAATACAGTATGACATAGTATGTTCCGCAGCACTTAAATATTTTAAAACATATCTCTGGAAAGCACAGAACCTTAAATATGGTTTGGAGTTCATTTGAATTTTAATATTAATTTTTCAAGTTATATATATCATGGATACATTTTTTCACCTGAATCTGAATGACTAGAGAAGAACAGTTACAGCATCAAACAAGAAAGGCAAAGACAGATAAGAGTTCTTGAAGAAATAGCTGGGGTTACTTATCAACATTATATTTATCAAAGCATACTCCCTGCTTGGCTCCAGACATTTTAAGAGCCATTTCCTTAGAGGGATAAGCCTGTAAGCACAAGCTCCTACTACATATTTGCAGTCCAATTTTAAAGAGGGTTTAGGGAAAGGAAGGCTGACTGCTGTGTGAACAAACATGGGTTGCAACTGCATGGTATTTTACAGGCAGTTGTGACTGGATTTGTCTGGATTCCAGACTGGCTGGATGTAAGCCAGCAGCAGACCAGAAGATGCTGAGGTACAATTAACATGGCACTGAGTTTAAGCTAATAAGCCTTGCTGGGAGACAGGGCTTTCAGGCTCGTGTGGCACTCAGGCTCAGTGCCATGCTAACACAGCTACACAGCTTCCAGTTTAGAGCTGGCTTGCATCCAGCTGGTTCAGAGTGCAAGCAAGGACAGCTGGTATTTGCTCTGAGCATGGACAAGATTTACCAGTGACTGACACTGCCTGCAGAAAATACACATAGCAGAATCTGTGCTGGGAATAAGACCTTCTGCTTTTGTTAGCTGGAAATCCAGGAGGGATGCTGAAGGTACTTGCAAGGCAAGTTGAAGGTATAAACAAGGAGAGATTTTTATCCAAGACACAATTTCTAAATGTATTTCTTCTTCTGTCAGTCTTCAATGACTAAATCAATTATGCTGCCCATCTGTGACACTGCAAACGTAACTGCCCCATGGTCATTGAAGAAAATGGCACAGGTATTCTTCAGCCTGACAGATAGTGGTGCACAGAAAGGTCACATCTGTCTGTGACAACATTCAGACACCAACAAAAATCCCCAAATCTGCTTGCACTGTCATGTTCCAAGTTCACAAAACATTTGGATTGTATCTCAAAGCCCAGTCTATGGGCTACAGGAAGCCTGGAAATTCAAACAGTGAAGTGCATGAACCCAGGCTACCAACTTAAGCACTCCATTTGAGATAGAGAAATGAAAGAAAGTCTCACTTTATAACCCTAACTGTACACACATAAGGAGGTTAACTCAGAAACAGTATGTAGTTCCTCTTACTCCTGCAGTTTAGGAAGCAGTTAGAAAATGTTCATAATTGAAAGGATCCTCGAACACTGGAAACAAGCTCCTCAGGGAAGCAGTCATAGCCCCAGGCCTTCCAGTGTCAAAGAAGCATTTGGACAACGTTTTTAGGTGCAGGGTTTAGCTTTCAGGTTGCCCTGTCTGTAGGCAGGAGGTGGACTTGATCTTCATAGATCTCTTCCAATCAACGTAGTCAATTTAGTAGTTATTTCAATGCAAAATAAAGCTATTGAGAAAGGGAGAAGTGCAAACAAGTTTTAGAAGAAGCTTCTTAAATAAAATAAAGCTATTACAAATAAGGTTATAAAGTGTAAATACATTTACAGCTCTTTATGTAGATCGAATATCAAAAGCAGACTACTCTGAGCACAGCATGCTAAACACAAAGTTCAGAAAAGATATCTACTTGTCCAGGGTATTACTGAGACAAATCAGTTTGTAACCCTTAAAGGTGAATTGCTGCAGTTTAAGACCAGTTCTGACCAAAAGAGACAGTGTGCAATAAAGACAGAGGCAAGAGGGAAGGTGTAGAACAGATCTGCCTCAGAACTAGTTGCTGCTGGAATAAGCCAAAGCAAGGATTTCTTCCTGACAGGATGAAAAGAGATCAGGTGAGGAGCTGGTACTTCTTGGAACATGACTTCTGAAAGATAATTCCTCAGAAGTCTTCCACACCCAAGGAAATGAAGGTTACAAATGTGAGATAAGGGAAACTAAGCCCAGTAACTCCCTTACAATAAAAAAAAATAGTAGCTTTATAAAAGTCTGCCAAAGAATGACTTAGTAATTTAACTTCACTATATAGAAGGTGGTAGTTTTCACAAGACAGAACTTCTGCTGATTATCTGATGCCACGGTTAGTCATGGGAAAAATTTATCTTTTTATTTTTTTGTGCAAAACTACTAAGGATTATACTGAAGGATTCTTTGATGTCACCTTGAAACCACTCTCCCAAATGCACTTCATTCTGAGTATAAAGGAGACAGATTTAATTGTAACAGGAGACATTTTCTTGACAGTTCTTCATTAACAGTCCATCAAACTGTATTGGAAAATTATTGATCAAAGGTAGTTTAAGACTGAGGTACTTCTTTCTATTCAATATACACCTTAAAATCGCATTCCTACTGTCTTGAAATTTAAGACAGAGATTACATTCTGGGGAGTAGTTAGGAAGAACTTCTACTAGTTGAAAGTTTATATTTTTCCCCATAATCAGGAATTGGGATTGGAAGATCCACAGTTGAATACAAAGATTCCCAGCCCTAAGAGCCATGCAGCAAGACCCTCATACCAGAGAGCACACAAAACCTATTTGTACCACACAGCACTGAACACCAGCTACAGGTAGAAATCTGAAATTGAGGATTTTCTCCCTTTGAATACCAGGTCTCAGTTCTTCACTACAGGCTGACGTTTGTTGTGCATCTGGATCTCCAAACAAGGTCAGCCTTGCCCAACTACTAATTACATAATTTCCTCTTATATTTATGCTTGAACCCCATGAAATTATGAGACCTCTTACCACCAAGGCAAGCCAGAAAAGAAAATAAGGATCCTGTACCACTCAGGCTTAAATACTAAACCCAGTACTTTTACTGCTTTACTTCTGAATAACAATCATATGAGAGAAGAAAAAAAAAATACAGAACAGGATTATATAGTAGCAGTGAAGTTGTATCTCTGAATGAAGTAATTTATTTGAAAAAAATAAGTGCCTTTTCAGATTTTAAAATACATAACTTTTGACTCAAATCCAAACTCATGTTCCCTTAAAGTTTGAGGTGCTTTTACAAGCTGAGGGGTCATGATTTTAGGGGCTAAGGTTTCAGAATTACTTCTCAACCTGCCGTGAAGCAAGATGTGAAAGCTCAAGCTTATAGAAGTCACAAAATCACAGAATATGCTGAGTTGGAAGGGACCCGCAAGGATCATCAAGTCCAACTCCTGGCCCTGCACAGGACCATCCCAAAGAGTCACACCATGTGCCTGAGAGTGTCATCCAAATGCTTCTTGAACTCTGTCAGGCTTGGTGCTGTGACCACCTCCCTGGGAAGCCTGTTCAAGTGCCCAACCATCCTTCTGGGTGAAGAACCTAAATGCCAGAACATATAAAGTCCATAGCCTCAACAACACCTTTTCAGCTCTAAATTTCAAGGTGATTAAGAGAAGACTTGTTTTTAATGAAACTGTATGAATTTTAAATCAAATAAAACTAAACCAAAAACTTCTAATGAAACTGAAATGAAAGCCAAAACTGAAGCAAGTCAAATTGAAGGACATATTCTTAAAATTTGTTAGGGGACCATATTAGATCATAGTAGTACAGTGTTTTCATAGGGTAGACTGTGAGAGGCTCCTTGGTTGGGTGTGCTCCTCAGAGGCACCAGCTTGGGCTGTTGATGTGTTACTGCATCGTGATTAAATTGCCTTATTTATTTAGACATGAGACTCTGCTATGGGAAACCAGGTGTCAAACTGGTAAGGAAACATGGCCTGACTGTGAGTGGGGTCTCTGGCCTTGGGAGTGTGACTGACAGAGGGTCCCATGAATGGTCAGACTGGGGTATTTCCTTAAAAATGTCCTTAAAACATAAGGAGCATTAGACTCCTCTCCAACATGTGTCTTGTGTACTATTTTATACTGGCTCTAATTAGCAGATTTTGGAAATCCACCCATTTTCATAATAATCATAGAATGAATTTTTTTTTATTGTATACAGTAGCTATATAAAATAAAAACTTCTTAGTATTACTTGGATTAAAGAAAAGATTATATTTACCATTATGATTTCAGTAGGTATGTATAAAATTTAATGACCTTCATCCATCCTGTGAGCACTCTAGATCTGACAGCAAAGTCTTTGATGCTGACATTCACTTTGACATTACTCTGACTCCAGAGGAATAAAAATACTACTTAGCACTTACCTAGCACTTTTTATCTTCAAAGCACTTTGCAAACATTATAATTAATGCTGACAACAACCTGGTAAGGCTTGTAAGACTCATCCTCCCCAGGTGATAACAAGAGAGAAACAGAGAGAAGTTGCTTATCTAAGAGAGGTGGAGAATAAAAGTCTGGAGTTTCCAATTCCTTGGTCTGTACTTTGATCACATCTATAGACAGCATTTTGAACAGTGTTTATTGCTGCTGATGCCGAGAATTCGCGCCCCAAAAGGCATAGGAAACTGCACAAAGACAATTTTGTGTCTTTATACAGCGAGGTATTTATTAAGGCAACATTGGGGAACCCCCAGCTCGCGCTGGACAAAGAGTTCCAAGGTAGTCAGTGTAAAGTTAGGGTATTTATACAATTTCTATGAGAGATTACAACATTTCTACATAAATATTCATGTCGTTGCAACACACAATTATAATATTGCGACATCTAATTATAATATTCATAGTAGGCGGAGTTCAGGCGGAGTCAGAGGTGTGGTCATTCTTTTGAGGAATATTGTGGTGGGGGTTCCTGTTACTTCATGTGGTAGTGGTCGTATTCCTTCTCCTCATCATCACAAACTTTTGACCTTTGCTGGTTTCTGCTGATTCCAAGGTGGGATGTTGCAAGAGTTTTCGTCCTAAAATCCTTTTATCTCCTTTATCTCCTGTGAGCATTCCTTTGTAGCCCACTATCATCTCCAGACAATCCCCAAGTCCTGGCTTCTAGTTAAACATTCCCTAGGAAATTTGTGTTACATTGTCTGGGGATCTTAAGTTGTTTTTTTTTTTTGCTCTGCTTCACTGCCATTCCCCATTATAACATATTTTAGACTTAAATTATGAAAGGCAAAGGAAACAAATGAAAATTCACATGCTGAAAATTATATAGAAACTTCTATTAGTACTGTGGAAGTATTGTGAAATGTGGTTTTGTTGCTTATGGTACATACACAGAAACACAAACAAGACCAAGAGACCTGAGATCACAGTGAACTAGTCAAATTCCAGTGCATCAAAAATGATTACAATTTCTGTTTATTTTATAGACAAGATTTTCTACTCTTTGAAACAATGCTATAATTTCCCTATTGTGTAAATCTACCATTCTGTTTCCTGATTACATAGGTAAACATTTCATAGTCCAACAGAACTAAAAGTACAGGGAAGGCAGCTGAAAATGCTTTTTCCATTGGTTTAATTCCTGAATGACACAGAGGTGGCATGCCTAGCTCAATCACTACTCTTGCAGGCAAACAGTTGGGAATCTTCTGTGGAATAAATTCTTTTTAGGTATTCAACAGCAGCAGCCTTCTTAATTACCCCCTACGCATTTCAGGACCAAGGCCAGGAAAGGAACTGTGGTTTCCCACTTATTCCGTGGGTTTGCTGTAATCTTCTGAAAGCACACCCACATCTGCACAGGACAGAACAGACTGCAGTATGACAGCTGACAATACAAATATCAAATTATCACAGATAGCCCATGACTGGGAAAGATTTAGACTAATACTGTGCCTATTCTGTGGAAACAGAGATTTCTCACCATTTTTTTCCTCCCTTTGATATCTCTATAATTCTATATGTATCAACAAAATAACGTAAGAATACAGCAATGCAGTGGGAATGCATGAACAGTAGTTGATGCTGAGAATAAGTTCGATGTAAATGAGAATACAGTCATCTTTCTGATGTTTGTCGGAATCATATTACTGTAGAAAACTTCTGTTGCTTGTGGTTTAGAATCCTACAGTCAAAATCATAGACTCATGGGATGGTTTGGGTTGGAGGGTCCTTTGAAAATCAACTTCTCCAAACCCCCTGCCAGGAGAGGGACATAATTCACTAGATCAGGATGATCAAAGCCCCGTCCAACCTGGCTTTGAATGCTTCCAATGATGGGACATCCACAATTTCTTTGGTTGGTATCTCTCAGTGTTTCATTATATTCACTGTAAAAAATGCCTTGCTTACTTCCAAACTAATCTAGCTTTTTTCAGTTAAAAATGTTGCCCTTTCTGACACAACAGGTGTTGATAAACAGTGTCTGTCTTTCTTATAAGACCCCTTTAAGAAGTATTGAAAGGTCTTCCTGGAGCCTTCTCTTCTCCAGGCTATACAAGCCCAACTTTTCCATACTCTTTAGAGGAGAGGGGTCCCAGCCCTCTAATGACTTTTATGGACCTCCTCTGAAACTACTCTAACAAGTTCAATACTTTCTTGGTCTGTGTATCTGTTAAAGTCCTTATTATTCTTAGCATCCCTTTCCAAATTGAACTCCAGCCGTGCCTGGATTTCCTAATCTCGTCCCCACATATCCAGGCACTATCTCAATATTTCTCACAGGATACATGTCCCTGCCATCACTGCCTGTTACAGAAAGGACAATAAAAGCCATGGGAAAAAGTAGAATTTACTAAATGTTCATGGGTTCAAGCTATGAAGGTTTTCTGATCTAGAAGTAAAGGCAAGCTATGGCTTTTAATGTATTCTTGCTAAAGGTATCAGTACTATTCACGTCTATAAATCACAAAATTTATATGTGTAAGTTAATTTCACAAGCAATCTCAGCTTATATACCAAATCTGTATGATTTCACACAAAATGTAAGCAACAGCTTCTTTCCTAGTTCCTTTAAAAAATGCAGAGAAGCAGGAAAGCAATTTTCAAAAGTTGATGTGTAGAGAGAGAACTTCCCAAGGTAACACAAAGCATCCATGACAGGGCTTTTAAACGTTCTGCCTTTCATGAACAATTAGATCCTTTACGCTGGTTGCCCTTCACTTGTGAGTCACAGCTCTGAATAATCACCCAGAGTTCGGCACCTTTTAGAAAACATTAAAGGATTAGTCTTTCCTATCAAAGGACAGCCAAAGGAGGAGGAGATGCTGGCAGAGTTTCATCTAATGGCACGTGTGCAGTCACCCTGAATGCAATTAATTTCTCTCCTTTGCCAGAAAATATTTGAAACACTGTTTTACCTGCCCTACAGTAACGCCTTAGCCACCAACCTAACAGTTGCCATGGGAGATGGTGCATGACCTCATTGCTGATGGTTTATTTTGTAAGATAATTTAGTATCACTTGGGACAAACAAAAGAATAGCGACAATGGCTTTTGGTAGCTAGATCACTTGCCTGGAAGAAGGAGTTTTACATTTTAGACTATGATATGACAAGTTCCTAATAAAAAATTGCAAAATATTAGTTATATAAATAATAGCTCACTCTGTAACCCACATATTTATTTTGCTAAGTCCTGCAATCAGATTAGGTACAAATATGGTAGTGGAATGCTAACAGCCTCTTCTCAAATCCAATTGGCTTAAATAAAGTCCTACTTCAATGCAGGTATATATTTGGATATATCATTAGGTAATTATGTTTCATTAGTGAGCAAAGATAATGCAAAGGGTACCAAAAATCTGATCAAGAGGAAAAAAACTCTAGTCCTGAATTTTTTACCTCTTATTGACACATTGTGGATTATTAGATGTTCAATATCAGTATAAATGAGACCATTCAAGCCCCTTCTTTTTTTTTAATTCTTAATTCCAAGGCCTTGCAAGCTCACTAGCTAGAACTGAAAAAAAAAAAAAAATCAACCCAAAACAAAGCCAAAACCAAAATAGCCTTTGACAAGCCTAAAACATAGAATCACAGAAGAACTCTGAGATTATCGAGTCCAATCTTCGACCTAGCACTGTCCTGCCTATGAGATCATGGCACTAAGTGGCACATCCAGTTCTCTTCTTAAATAGCTCCAGGGACTGTGACTCCACCAGCTCCCTGGGCAGCCCATTCCAATGCCCTGAGCTCTCTTTCTGTAAAGAACTTCTTTCTAATGTGTAATCTAAACCTCCCCTGGCATAGCTTAAGACCATGTCCTCTTGTTCTACTGTTGGTTGCCTGGGATAAGAGACCAAATGTCACCTGGCTACAATTTCCGTTCAGGTAGATGGAGAGACCGATAAGGTCTCCCCTGAGCCTCCTCTTCTCCAGGCTAAACAACCCCAGCTGCCTCAGCCTCTCATCATAGGACTTGTGCTCCAGGCCCTTCACCAACATCATTGCTCTTCTCTGGACTCACTGCAGCACCTCAATATCCTTCCTAAATTGAGGGGCCCAGAACTGGACACAGTACTTGAGGTGCTATGTTATTTTTTTCTCCAAGTCTGCTTTTAACCTTGTCCAGTGTTGTAAATGAAACTGGAGTGCTTTTACTTCACTGGAGGTAATAAATTAAAAACAGTATGGTAAATGACTGAATTTCAAAGAAAAGATAGGGATGGTGGAAGCAGCTTTTGTTATTGTAGACCAGTGTCATACATAATTCCATAAAGTATATAGTACTATAATATAGTTCTAATATAATCCACAATATTGTGATAAGGTAATAGTGTATTGTATATTTTACAACAGAATATTTATGTCAAGTCTTTTGAATATTAGGACTTTGTAGAGGCTAAGAGTAATTATTTTTGGAAGTTAGCTTCTTGGATGTTTTTTTAGTATATTCAAAGTATTCCTTTAACTTACTTGGTTACTTTTCTGTATCAAGCATATATCTAGTGATTCTTCTTGCTTTAGAACTTCTACATAAATGATGGATTTTTCAGATAGAGCGTGGAATTTGAACCAAAAGGCAAAGAAACTACATTTATATCAGATATTACTTGCTTCTGCTTCTGTAAATCCTTAAATCTCATAAAAAACCCTCCATGCTTAGACAGAAGCCCAGAAACACAGATGTTGTGCGCTCACACCATAATCAGAGGTACACCAACAAGTGAAACAGAAGCAGGAAAATACAGAGAAGCAGAATCATTTACATGGAAAGATGAAGACCATTCGTGTAGTGAAAAACTAGTAGTGGAGATCTAGTTATAAGTAGTTGCATTTCAGTGCTCTCATTTCAACTATTTGCATGCAAAAGTAATACAGCATTAGCATAACTACTCTGCAATATGGCATAATTGCTGGAGCAATATCAAACCCATACATTCCGGAAACATTTGTGTACATAATTTCTGCAATAANAAAAAAAGAGGCAGAAACGACAACAAGAGATCTAAAAGATCTTCCAAAAGAGGAGGTTTAAAAATTTGAGTGCAGCAAAGTTTTGGTCTCTAGCTACCTCTCTTGTTTTCATCAACCTACTATACACACAGAAGAAATTGTTAAAGAATTGAATGTCATAAGAAAAATTTCAAAGTAGGCATGTATATCATATTTTCTATTGTTATTTATCTATCTCAGAAACTATTCCACTAAATACAGAGGTTTTCCTGTGATTTTAAAAAAAAGTAAAGGGAATAACTTCTTCAAAGTACCTAGCTATTTCTCCAGCATTTGGGGATACTAGCTCGTATAAAACCTTTAAGTCTATATTGTATTCTTTTTAGAACAGACAGCTGGGAGGATAAAAAGGAGCCATGTTGCTATAATTCTTTAAAAATCCCTAGCTTTATGCCTTTAAGGGGAAGTCAGATGTAATTTAAAAGTCTTCAGGATACTTTTAAGAATATTATTGAAGGCAAACTAGTTGCTGGCCTGTGCCAAGCAAAGCAAAAAATTAATTTTTTCTTTACTAGTTTTCTTCAGTATCAGAAAGCTGGAAAGATTCAACTACATTTTTCTATAACTAATATTTGCAGAGAAAATTGAAGTTTATTGTCTCTTTTTTTTCTGTATTCAGACGTCTCTCATGTCTCAAGTGTTTTACCAACTGTTTCTTCCAGTCCACTTCTTGAAAGTTTTTTATTTCCGAAAAGAAAATATCTATGAAGGTTTTAAAGAAATAAATGTGATGGAGCACTCAGTATATTAGTACAGATGTAGAGTAAATATTGCCAAGACCTTTCTTAGATTCTTATGGGTGAGTCTGTATTTATAAATCTGCCAGTATCCCCAAAACCCCTTCATCTTTCTGGGTAGAAATGCTATTTCATATACTAATATATCAACTTGTGAAACAGCACAATACTTGCAAGGATGAAGGAGCTGTGCAGCATAACTGGAGCTCTTAATGCCCCTTTACACCAAGCCTGTATCATGCAGACACACAGGTAAGTTGACTGCACAGTGGAAGCATCAAGATGAAGCAGTTCTAATCTGATCCATCACTTTCTCCAGCTGGATGCTCTGTATGTTGAAGGAGAATTCTGCCTTCCTGCACCAAATTAAGAGTCATACCAAGAATAACCTCACGGAAAAAAAAATCCTACAACAAAAAAGGGTATAAAAATAAACAACTTTTTCTGTTAAAATCAGAGAATCTAAGCCTACTTCAAACTGATGAAAGTCTGCAGTTACTAAAAGCTGAACTTCAGAGAAAGAGCATAATAATGCAATGAATCAGCAAGATAGCACTCATACAACATAATCCTGTCCAACATGAGTACATATAATCAGCAGTTCAAACAATACATAGTTAAGGTGATGCAAATCACACTGGCATAAAAATTAAGTGAGACACTGGTACAGCACTTCTTTAAATGGTAAATTCCATACAGAAGCGAAACTGCCCTGGTTATGCTGGCAGACAACAAGGGAGCTATTCTAGCACAATGCTGTCATAGAACCAACCAGCCTCGCTGAAACACTCTGCAGCTAAATTATGAGCTTTCTTCTGGCATATGGGAAGGACTATTGCCTCAAGGGGTGACACTCACACTGACATGGTTTTACTACAGTGAATTGGTTTTATTTTTATCACTGGTTCCAGGGACAGTTGATTCAGTATGCGACAAGAACCCATTGCATCGTTTCACTGCACAGAAGCCCTTTCTGATTAAAAGGCACACAAGGCATGTTTGAAATGTGCTATGCTTCATTTCTCCAGCAGTACTGCAACTGCAGCACTGCCTTCTGTGGTCCTGAGGGGTCACGGGGGACAGAATGAAGCCACTCCAAGTGTTGAGGTAGGAAGGTGCAAAAAAGTGATGCTTTATTCAAAATGGTGCCCAGCTTATATAGGATCGGGGAGGGGGGGAGAGGAAAGGAGAGGG
>VXBX01003614.1:7537-88741 GCA_013400415.1 Scytalopus superciliaris | reverse complement strand
CAAACAAGGTATAAACCCCCAAAACTTGGAGGACAGGGGCAGAGGTAAGCCAAATAGGGAGATGCTACCCTGCTGCCAGCAGGAGGCAGTCAAAGGTGAGTTACCAGCCATGTGGCTGGAAAATTCCACTGGGGCACATGGGAGAACAAAGGAAAAACATATAACATTGTAAAATCCTCAAACAGAGTAAAATTCTTAAACGGTAGTCCATATGGAAGCAAGGTGCAGCATCCAGGGCTTGGGCAGTCACAGATATATGTTGCTGAAGCTGTCCTTCCACTGCTGGTAGCTCTTTCCTCCGACAGCCTTCTGTGGGTACAGCCTTGCTACATGACTCTCATTGCAGGAGAACAGCAGTAAATCTTCTTTAAAAAGAAAAAACAAAAAACCCCAAACAAACAAAAAACAAACAAAAAACAAAAAACCAAAACAAAACAAAAACAAAAAAGCCAAACAAAACAAAACCAAAAAAGCCAAACAAACAAACAAACCCAGAAAATGCAGTTGGCCATGCCCTTAAAAACACAGGAGTCAGGTAGGGCCTTAACTGTTTATCAATTCTTTGTCTATTTCTTATGTGCATATACTGGGCTGTATTTTAGCTGATACAAACAAGTAGAACTCCTTGTAAGGGCAGGTCACATCCCACAGCAGTAGTTCTGTCCCATTCACACCCTTCCCTTCAGACACTGCAGGTTCACAGCCTGCGGTAGCAGCACCAGACCAGGGGGTGCCCACAGCACCAAAGCATCCCACTTGACCCAATATAAAGTCTTCTCCAACACAAAGTCTCCTCTAGTGCCTATTCCCTCCTGCATCTCCTCACCCAGTTATTTTCCCCTCCTTGGACACCTCAGAGGCACATGTTGTTCTGTGTGGGCAGGCACAAGGCAGGACTGTTGAGGCACCGCAACCCTTGAGTTCCAGTCCTTTCTCTGCCTCCTCTCTCCCTGCATCCCAGGAATAGCCTGGCTGTTCCCATTGTGCCTGGCTGGCTCTAATGTGGAGGTGCCAGGGCACTCACAACACCTCGATACACCAGTCTGGGTGGGGAAAGGTGGAGAAGATCACGAACTATACCAGATGTAATCCAGCTGATCACAGCCTGCTCTGTGAAAATGGCAGTTCAGTCTTCAGTGTGGGGCAAAAAGTTACTGTGACACTAGACATTACTGTGAATTATGTTTCACAGAATTATGCAGTATATATCTATGGTTTGTTTGCCCACATCTCAATACTAATTGAACTCTGGTACCCTCATTTAAGNTCCCACCCCCCCCTAAAACAACCCAGCCCTCACAAACCAAAATAAAACCCACCAAAATACAACTCATGCTAAAGCACAACTGGAAAATGTTCAGAGAAAGACAATGAAAGCCATTATGTGAGAAGGCTCTGTGAGACAGACAGTATGGGATGGGTTAGGATTCACTGAACTGAGAATGGACTAAGCCGGGAGGTCTACAAAACCATAAATATAGGCAGATATAGCTCAGTAGTTCATCAGTTATTCCAGCATGAGGATGATATGTCAGTAAATGCAGCTCTTCAGAGCCAATGTCAAAATCAGCCAGGGTTTTTCACTCTGATAATAGACCTGTGAACTCCTTAACAAATAATGTTAACAATGCTGCAAGTTCATACAATTTCAAAGGGATATCAGACAAGTATTTCAAAAAGAAGGCCTTTGAATACTAAAGAAGCCCATCAACTGCAAATCTGAAAAGAATTTGGGAAATTGGGAGTGTATGCAGGGAAAATGTTGATTTATTTTCCTTTTTATTTTTCTATTTGCATCTGTTTGTGGCCACTGTTGATGAAAAGATACTGAGCTGGGACGCATCTGAGAAAGGATGTTTCTGGATTTTCCTTTCAGCTGATTAGCACACATCAGCAGAGTTCAAAGTAGACTGGGGGGTCATTCTGGGATTGCACAGGTGCTGTACAGGAATAGAAGACACAATGTTATCACTAGATATGCCTTGCGCAGTTTACAACCCTTGTTACCTTCAAACATCTGCCTCTGAGAATATCTTTGTCACTTTGTGATATGATTGGAGCCAAAATGCTTGGCTGAATCACATTTAGTGATCTGGTAAACATTGCTTAAATCACTACATCCATTGCTTGCTTCTGTGAAGGACTCAATTAGCAGCCTCCCTTTTGAGGACAGTGAAATCCTGCAGGTGATTCCACATACATGTCCTTCCCAGAAATTAACTGGTCTGTGTATGAGGATGACAGTAGGGTGTTTGCCTCACACAGATCTGCATCCCTGACATCTGCAGAACATCAAAATTTTCTTGATGTAATAGATTTTATAATGCAAGAGAATTTAAAATACTGAAAAAGTTGAAGTAATAATGTCACTGGCTATGAACCACTATGTCAAACTCCCCAGTTCAGGACCCTGTAGATTGAACATCACTCTGCTGTTACACCGGTAGGACACACAGACACACTTCTGTCCATTCATCACTGACTTGTGTCTTCCATACACAATGAGAAGGACCAGGAATTTTTTGTCTTAATAAATCTCCTTAGTTCTAGAAGAAGCTGAATATAACCTACTTTCTTTCTTGATTCACCTGAATTCAAGTAGCTTAGGGATGACTGATGGTGTGAAGCTCAAATATATATGACAGAGGAGAGCTCCCAAACCCACTTTAGAATGGATTCTAGTCCCTAGAGGGGATTAGATGTCCAAGTACTGGGCACACATACTATAATCCAGAAGACAAAAGCATCCTGTTTTCTTTGCCCTCTTGACTGGAAGTTTGAATCTGCAGTTAATGAGAGACCAGGGACGAAAGATTAGGCACATCTTTTTCATAGCGTGGCTTGTTTGTCTGTCTGTTTGTTTGTTTGTTTGTTTGGGGGTTTTTGTTTGTTTGTTTTTCCCTAGGAAAAAACTAAACTGTTGTCATCCAACAAAACCATACAGATTGCTGTGCATTACAGTAAAATAAACTCACTGTAAAATCTATCTGCTGACTGCCATGAATACTACAAAAAGTTTTATACTCATATAAGGTACAACCTTTACAACACATAAAGACTTCTCTGAGAACTTACTTATAAACTACAAAACTACTTTACCTCTACATTAGCATGGGGACAGGCTATTTCACTGATCCTGTCCATAAGAAACTGCCCAGGTTGCCCTTTGAAGCCACCTCCACTACCAGTTTTGATATGGCCTTCATGTTCCAAGGTACTCTAGGCAAATATCTTTAACCACTGCTTTTGGATCTAGCAGTATCAGCTTTCAATGAATGACTCATCCACATAATAGCACAGGGCTCCCATGAAAATCTTGTAATTTGTATTTGGGGAATGAACTCATGTATAAAGAATAGTAAATAGTCATGAGCAATGTACCTTTTAAAAAGTAGAAAATATGTATGTCATAAAACATTTGCTATAGTATGATTTTAAACATATTTATATATGTGCAAATATAAGAGAGCCATGGAAGGCAGTATCAAATTCATAAATTTAATTGTAGTAATAAAAATCCTACATAAAGACCTGAAAAAACCTGGATTTTTGAAATCTCAGGTCTTACCATCTCAAAAAGCACAAAAGGAAGATACAATGATCCTAAAATAACATTTGCCATATTTGAAACATCTGCTTCAGTCTGAACTTTTAATTCTTCTGTGTTTTCATAATTTCCTTCTATCTTATTACATATTACTCAAAACAATATAAAAACAGAGGTAGTCTAGGTTTTAAGGCAATGGGAAGGAGGAAGAGACATACACATATCTCCATGCCCACCCGTAGAAATTAAAACATGCTACAAATAGCAATATTTACCACTTCAGCAGTTTCTTTATGGCATCTCTTCCCTCAACCCAAAAACATTTCAGTCCTTTCATTCCCTCTAAAGATGTTTCTTAGGATCCTGCTGAGAACTCACATAAAATTTAGACTTAAATAACAACAGAAATGAAAAAAGAATCAAAAAGCACACCTTCAGATGTTGCCATTGTGTTTCAAAGACAAAAGATATTAAATTACCATAAGAACATATTGGACTCTGGCTACGATGAGGGGTTGGAAGGTGATTGCTTTTTAAAAGTATTTGGAAGACATTTTCAGGCTCGTTTGGGGAGTATTACTTTATAGAAAATTAATAGATATCATGCACTAGTTTTGCTTGTAAGATAAATGATTGAACTGTGAAGATACTGGGTCTTCTTTATACATGAACACTGTATCTAAAGCTGAAAATATGACAGAAGAAAAAAGTCATGTCAACAACTCTTTCTGGAGTGCTATAAGCAAAACAGCTAACCAAGAAAATCCTTTGATTTCAACTAAACTATGCTACTTTATGCAACTGTTGTTAAAGCTGTGAATCTAATTATACCCTTATATGCAACGGTGAATTGTAGGCGTAAACAGCTCTTTTCCGGAAGATAGCACTACCAAGGAAGCAGTTAGTTTTTGCTAAGGAAGCTTTCCTGCCTGGAATGAGGCATCTTTCCCAGACACAATTTTGGGATGTTTCTGTACAGCATTCCACAGAAGGTTACTCCCAGGGCACAAGAGAGACAGCATTCACATATGTGCTGCAAGGCCTTGGCAGTTAATGGGGGAGTCGAGGTGGGGGAAGCGATGGTGAAGCCCAAGGAACAAATGAAAGCCTTGCCTGTGCCTTGTGCTCTGAGGCCCGGTGCTGCCCATACAGCAGCATTAAAATCTATATGTTTTCAGCATTCTCACCTCTGAAGTAAACTTTTGGAATCCTTTCAACTGCTTACTGTTCTTTGGGGAAATACCTGCATATATTTTCCTTTACAATGGATCAGGAGCGTAAGACAGCTACATTATTCCAGGCATGGAAAGAAAGAGATGCAGTAGTGATAGTACTGAGTGCACTATAATATTCCTTCATATGACTGATTTGGTGACATCTTTAAAGGCAAATCACCCCAATATTGCTGTACTTATTCAGAATATATTCTCTAAAGGGTAATAATTTTCTAATTTATGAAGGCTGAGTATATAAATTTCTACCCCTGCCATTATACCAGACACTTCCATTGCAGATAGCAGTCACATACCGATTTTATAATCTAAGAACCTGTTTTCAAAGAAAGAAGCAGGGTAAAATCTGGCAGCGCAAGATACCAGGTAACAATAATTTAAACTGAAATTTTATTTAAAGCTCAACCAAAACTCTCCCACTTAATGTTACAGTATTTTTCTTGAAATTTCTTATTGCATTAAGGATGAATTAAAATTTTTCATGTATATTTTTGTATGTGTGTGTTTTTGCATGTGTGACACATTTTAAACAACCTAGATAGCTGAGATCATAGTCTAGATATTGAGATCTGTATTTTAGTAAACCCAGCTATGACACCAGTTATACTGTCTGTCTTTAGTGGTTTAGTGGTTTTGGAATTCTTACACAAAATATTTCTTAGTCACCCACTTAGAACAAGTCAAAAGCATTAATTCCTTTACTCATAGATTTTGTAACAGCATTTTTAAACATTTATAGCAACTTTTCTTTTCTTTATTCTAGAATAAAAGTAAACCCCCGTGTGACTTGTTTGGCCAATCCAAACTAAACAACAGTCAAAACAGAAGCAGATTAAAGGTAGCGTTAACTATTAATCATGAAAGAAAAATGCTTCCTTGGACAATGAACCACTCAAAAAACAAACAGAAGTCAATTTACTTTGAGATATTCCTAAGAGACAAAATAGAGGAATTTGTATGATAAATTATTCATCATAGCTTATTCACTCAATTTTAATTATTTTATTCTTTCCATAACAGAGTAAGCACAGAAAAGCTCAGGGGACTCAAAGGCTCAAGACCACTGATTGTAGGATATAGAGTTTTCACCTTTATATTGACAGTATGTGTGGTGACTGGATTCAATGAGTAAAAGCTGGTATCATCTGTTATCTTTACGGTTCATGGTAAAAGAGCAGGTGATGATGAAGAGGAATTAGCAAGCCAGGGATATCTCCCAAGAGCAGCTGAATGAATTCAGAAGCAATTAAAAGTATTCAGCTCTTTACAAGGTATGGCCCCGTGGATTGTAACAGAAGCAGTGACAAATGGCTGCTTCAGACAGCAGGACTGAGGAGATGAGGAGCTGCTCAGGCTTCTGAACACCGTAGTGTTCCCTGCTGGCTAGGGAGTGAAACACAGATGCAGTAACTTCTCTGCTACTGTCCTCATGCTGTCTTCATTGTGAGGTGGAAAAGCTGAGTTTCCAAGAGCTAAAGAGGCTGTGCTCTTTACAGAGAATACACAAGGACCTTTACCTTCCTAATAGCAGAAAAGCCTCAGTACCAGTCTCACATCAGTTGCAACTCATCTTGCAAATTCTGGCACATAGCACTAGCCTTAACTGAGTCAAAAATAATAATAATACATTGCAGTAAAACTGCAAACTGCTGAAACCATCATACTCAGATCACTGTAGCCCTTCTATACTCTCTGTAATGAGATTTTATCCCTTGTTTTAAGGAGTAATCCACAACTCACAACAACTGACAGGAAGTGAGAGAAAAGTCCCCAAAGGGCACAGCCTTTCTCTTCTTTTCAGCATCAGGATACAGATTAAAAAATTAAGGTGTGAGAGCATATTCTGAGAAAAACAAAAAGCCCCACCACTAACCTTCCCTATTTTCAAGTGTTTTTTTCTCTTGTAGAAATTGGTTTTGGTTTGGTTTTTTTTTCTTTTTACTTAAGAGTGACACTACAGGACCAAAAAAAGCTCTTCCTCCCCAAAAAAACCCAAACAAACCAAAAGACCACCCAAAAAACCCACTGCCCCATAAAAAACCCAAACAAAATCAACTCAATTATCAAAGCAGCAGTACTTTATGTGTAATTTTTGTGTCTGAGCATGATTTGTTTCATTATGTCTCACAGGAGTGTAGAAGAGTGAAAAACACATCTATAAATTTGTAAAACACCCAGGGCTGGCTGCTCCAAAATTTGCAGATACAAATTTGTTGTCCACGTTTATATTATCCTGCTCCACCTGCAGCATAGAGTGGAAAAACTCAGTGAAAAGTTCACTTTTCTGTCTTCCAGCAGAGGTTGAGGTAATACCATAGTCTCAGCTCTGAAATTTTCAGACAAGTTTCTTTTTCTTGTTCTGTACTTCAAAGGAGCCCCTCTTTCCCAGAGCCCTGTCATAAAGTACTTATGTGGAACGCAGATTAGACAGATTCAAATGCAGTGCAAATGGGAATAGGATAAACAAGAAACTATTGCAGAGGCATCTGAGTCCTGTAAATTTTGAATGATATAGGACACAAGCCAAATTCAAAGAGTGAGGGAGATTGATTTATACAACCAACTATCATTTTCTTCTTAAATAAAGTTCCCACAAATAATAGTTTTCCATTTTAATTAGGTGTTGGCAAGACAAAAATGCTAACTCAGAATTAGATAAGACATGACCCTCAGAAATTACTGAAGGAAACAGACTGAAGTCTCCTCTGCCTTAAAGCTCTTCTTTTGAATTCTCTGCACATATATTCAAAATTTTTTTAAGGCTACTGGCACAAAGTGGCAGGAGAAGTCACAGAGTGTCATGGCCACATCCTGTCCTGCCCCAAATGTTCTATTACCCTGTAATGTCTCTATTTCAGAAAAGACATTAGATGGCTGTGGTGGGTACCTGGGGCCTGCTTTCCACCCAAGCTATTCTGACAGTGCCTCCAATGTTCCCATGGCATTATTTTCCCTTTCTGCAGCTGTTGTGGTGCTGCAGGTCTCATACCTTGATTCTGCAAAGTCCAGCAGTGCTGTTATGTCATGTATGAATGCTGCTAGTACATCTCCGTGTATGTGAATCTTCAACAACTTGACATCTGTCAAGCTGCCAAGACAGTCTCCGAAATCCCCCAAAACTTGCAGGGATTTTAATGAAGCAGATTTTGTTGTCATATAAGTTCTCCCCCTCAACCCCAAAAAACCCCAACCCTCCACCTTAGAATTTCCAGGCTATAATGTGTTGTTGAATTCATCTTTACCCACTATTAAATGCACAGCTTTTGTGAAATGAGGAAGGAGAGCTTCAAAAGGAATTGTAAATAATGTCAATCCCCTGTTTTGAGATAGGATCAACCAGTACACGTTGTTCAGTTGTACATCCAGCACATAACTGGCAAAATAAGTTTTGTTTCAGATCTCCTGGAAGTAGTCTGTCAGATGGAAAAGTATTTTCAGACTAGGAATTTCATCTCACCTTTCATCATACTAAGTTGCTGCCTTTCCAGCTCACCTCCAGACAATTGTTACTATTACTCTAAACACAACATCTATAATTGGGTGGCTAAGAACATGTACAGTCTGGAGCAGAGGCATGTTAATAACATTCTCTGGCTATCTTTTCTCTTTAGTGAAACAGTAAAATTATGATTTGAATTTGGAGATGATCAGCCCGGAATGCTGCAATTGTACAGCCGACACATTGGTCCTGCACTTGAGTCTCCTCTTGCTTCTTTAGCAAAGGCACACTTTGATCCTTGAAAGGCCAGCTGCAGCAGCACTATCCTGTTGATGAGGGCTCTCAAGTGAGATGGCAGTGCTCCTGAAGGGGAAATGTATATTTTCTGCAGCTGAGGAAGCAGAAGCACCATTTTTGGAGATTTTCCTTAACTGCCTACTGCTCGCAAGGGCACATTATCCCCAGAGTACCATACAATCAAGGCAGCCATTGGAACAATTCCTTCCATTCCCCTGTACACCTTACAGTAACTGCCTCCTGCTGTGTAAACTTCTGCCCTAGTGCTGATGAGCTGAAGCATGAAAGCTGGTGTGCTGATGAGAATGTAGGAGCTAAACACCAATAAGGCAGTTAGAAAATAGATGGTGAAAACATCACAAACTGTCCATCATAGCCCTGGGAGATGGCATGAAGACAAATATCTCAATACAAGTTTACAAATATGCAAGATACTGTTGTGTAATTCAAAAGCAGGCATAGAGATTAAAAAAAAAAAGTCTAAAAGTCTATCAGTGCCCTGCAGAAGAGCTAAGCTATTACTTTAATACTTCTTTCTTGGGAGGAACTGGTTGTACAAAGGAAGATAAATGTGTGGGTATGTGGCCCATTAAGATCTTAAAATCACTGCAATGTTAGGTTGATCTTATTTATTTTATTTTGTTTGTCTTCTCTTTTTTCCAGACCACTGACTTTGCCACAGTTAAAAGTACTTTTGGTATAAATACAAAACTAATCAGAAGACACTTGTTCTAAATTTTAATTGGTCTCTAATCTTGGCTGATTAAGACATGGCTGGTGAACTTACAAGTAATTGACTGACACCCAATACCATGAATTGCCAAGGGTCTTTACTGATATGTGTGGAAGAGAGAAAGTATATAATTAATTTTAGAAATGTAATTTATGTCTTAAACTTCCTATTATTGTATTGTCATCGATATAATATGATTTGCATTTCAAATGCTGTGTCAAATTTGAGGTCTTTCATGGGCAATTACTACATGACTGCATGGCAACAGAGAAACAAATAATCTGCTTTCAGCTTTCCTGAGGAGAAACAAGTGCTTCTGCAGAGTGAATTATATGAATGAAGTGATTGCACAGACATTTGCTAAACTTGTTTACAAGAACTCCAGTCCTAAGTGACAAGTCAGGCTTGAGACCAAACCCATCAATACTTTTGAAAGCTGCTATTAAAGTCTGCGCAGTTCAGTGCAGTCACATTAAAGACTTTAAAGTATTACTAAAGTCATTGAACTGACAGTAGACTAAGTCTAACTCATCTGCTCTGAGGTTTACCAATGAGATGTGAGTAATTCCTGAAGCAAAAACATACCACTCACCAGGAAAATAAACCCAACTATTCCTTTAAATTTCTAGAGGTTCCAGGTTCATTACATAGTTTGTATAAATACAGGTTTTCTTCTTCCATTTCCTCTCATTTCTTCCACATGGAGAAGGCTAAAAATGTCAACATATTGGATTTTTTTTTTTTTTAATAGGGATTGGTGGACATCCTTTTTTCTCTTTAGTAATATTTACAAGACAATAACAGACTGTAGATTTTATATGTATGTGCATGTAAACAGACATTTCAACACTGCACTGACAGTTATTTCACGGTGCAAGGCAAGGAGATGTATGTTTTACAGATATTGGGAAGGTTGGCCTATGGAGAAGGAATGAAATAACATCCCATGTTGGCATGATTAAACTGTCACAGGTGTTTATGGCTCTGTGGGTGAGAAAATGAAAAAAAAATCCATTTTCAGGGTTGGATTTTTTTCTCCAGAAGTAGCCTTTTCTTGTACAATGAAAAAAATTCTTTGTGAAAAAATGATCTTTGGGGGAAACTTATTTTTCTGTCAAAACCAGTTCTTTTTAAATTATGGCAAGGCATCATACACAAAAAGGCCTGTAAAGTTTAAAAATCTCATAAATAATGGAAAATAGCTGCCTGTACATAATAGCACTAGATAAGCCACATGCATAATCATTTTAGACAGCAGAAATATCTTAGGTGCCAAGACCATTGTTGTGCAGTAGTCTCAGGTGACAAACCTGACTGCTTGGCCAGTCCTTGGAAGGTAAGACTTACAGAACTTGACCTTGAAGTCACAGTTAGATCATAGTTTTTTCACGAAATTAGATAGACCTTTACATTATAATGAGAAAAAGATGCTGCTTCTAATGTTGTTTTTTTTTCATTCAGCTGCTAACTCTGTGAGACTTTAGTCTGTCTTTCTCTTTTCTTCATTTACAAAACACAGTATTTCAGAAGTATTATTGCTTTAATGCTCATTACTTACAATAAGAGTTTTCCTTAAAGAAAAAAGGTAATTTCTTCAAGTTAAGGCCAGCAGTCATACATTTCCCTCCCAGCTTTCTGACAATGCTTGGTCCACTGAGTTCCCATTTAACCTTTAATTCTCAGTTTCAGAAGTCACTTCATGACTATGTAATCAGCCTTTCAGAGTATCAGTAAATCCCATTTTCTCTTAGTAAACCTGGATTAGAAAAAGAAAAAGCCAAAAAAATGTAGGTTATGCAAAGCAGCTAGAAAATGAATTTATCACAGCAAAATTTCAAAGAAAGCATGGCCAGAGATGTAACTCACTTGTCTGCATATATTGAATTCCTTCACCTTCATTTTTAAAAAATGTTAACGTACTGGCCCAACTTTTCACTCAGTCTGATGACACTGGAGTTCAGACATAAAATTTGTTTTTGACTTCAGACATGAGTTTCAGTAACAGTGAAAATATCACCTTATTACCAAGGCATGTTCAGAGCCAATGTTCAGCATAAGCAAGAAAGAGACAAGGAAGAGAGATGTTCTGTGGATTTCCCCCTTCTGCAGGCCCTCAAAGATCAGTCAAAGAATGGTTTGAGTTGAAAGGGACCTTCAAAGGTCATCTAGTCCAACCCCCCTGCAATGACCAGGGACATCTTCAACTAGATGAAGTTGCTCAAAGTCCAATCCAACCTGACCTTGAATATTTCCAGGGGCATCCCCCACCTCTCTGGACATGTTTCACCACTCTCACTGTAAAACGTTTCTTAATTCTATGCAGTGAAAAGTGACCATCCCTGAGATCTCCCAACTTGTTGCACTGGGAAGCTACTAAGCAGCTGTCAAAAACCTGAATTTTCCAGAAATGAGTTACCTTTCAAAATTCAGATCAGTCAACAATTGCCATCTATGTCTAAAGCCATTTCTGTGGCCTATGTTTTGGAAATTTATTTACTTCCTTTTTTAGAGGGCTTAAAATATGATCTTAATGATTCAAAGACTCTTAACTTTCTCAAGTTTTGATGTTACATTTAATTTCATAGCGAAGTCATGAACTATGTGACTGTGATGTCAAATCACAGTTTAGGTCAAGGTCCTGTGGAATTCAGTTAATATAATGTGTCACTCAGAAGGAGCTTTGTGGTTTTCAAGATGGGGTGAAATTTTTGAAAGGCATGAATACAAGTCAGATGTGGATCTTTTGTTGATTTACAATGTGATTTTAATACTTAATTTCTCATTTCCTTTTCTCTGGATAGAGACTGAACAAAACCACTAAACTTTAGCAGTAAGACCAGAACCCACAGGATAACTTTCATCTCTCCCTGGAGAAGGTTTTGCAGATCTAAAGGCCCTGAGTCAGGTGGGTACTTGGAAAACCTTAATACATAAGGTTCGCTACTGGTTATCTTGCTGTATGTATCAAGGCACTAACATGAAAGTGGTTTTGCTTTTAGGGATGATAAATACAAAATGAGAAAACTACTCATTTTGTATACAAAGAGAAAAAAAACAAAACCCTTCTGCATATTCCTGACATGAGCACAATTTGTTGCTATACAGAAAACAGCAATACAAATTCTAAAGTAATGCTTTTGTCATGGGAAAAGCCATTTGGAAAACAGGAACCTATCATTACCCTAAGCAGTGTAGTTTTCTTAATAGAAGTGCATACTCTTAGAAATACAAATATTGATGTTTAAAATAAGAGAGATATTAAGAGAAAATTTACAAATAACCATTTAGACACAGGGATTTTGCAATATATACTCAAGTTCAAAACATAAACATAGAAAAGAAATGTTAAAAATACTTTAACAAGATGTGTTAACAATGTATCAAAACAAAGAAACATTATTTTAGTTAGATTCATAAGCTTAAATACATCTAAATACTTCTAAAAGTCATTTTGGTGGAGGTTTTTTCCTTGTTTTGATTTTGTTTGTTAGACTTTTGTTTAGAGCTGTACCTATCTGCATTATTTGTGATTGTAATTAAAGCACGTATAGTCCCTTGAAAGTCCTTGACGCCCTTCATCATGGTAGTTTCCCAAGTATATGTGACTTCTTTGTGAAAAAAAAAGTGTGAATATGCACTGTTTAGCTGAGTCCTGCAATGCTACAGATCAATTCAGACTTTCAGTAGTCTCTATAGGATCTATCCAAACTCCAGATCTATAACCAGTATCTCTAATCCAGCATTAAGTAACAGGAGATCTTTAATAATTATAAGTTCTAAGGGTGTCAGCTTTGTTTAAAAGCAACACTGTCTTTTAAATGAGATCATTCTATTCTTCCTGTGATAGTCACAGGATGCTTTGAAAACTGTTGACTTGATAATCACTGGAAATGTGCAGGCAGCATGACAGACAGCTGCTATGAATTCCACAATAGCTCACATGCAGCTCTGGATATTAGAAATGGATTTTCTCATGTCACAGTCCTGCTTCCATTGATCAGATACCTAGAAGTAAAAAATGAATGGAAGGAAGCTTGAATAGTTCTCTTAGCTCAGCAACACCACACACTTTGTCTTCTCAGATATCAGGCAATTTACTGAATCCAGAGAGGAACTACAGAGCTTTTGTAATGTAATCAGTGCCACGGAACAGGTTTTCTCTTGCTTATTCCCCAGTGGTTGGATGAGTTCTGTATGCTTTTGCAATGACCAAATCTTCAAGTCTCTTTTTTTTCCCCTGGAAGATATGGAGTTACCCAGCTCCATCTCAGATACCTCTGAGACTGGCCTATTTTTCATTTACTTGAAGTGAATAGACCACAGAAACCAATAGTACGAGCATTGCTTTGCTAGAAAGTATTAAAATCAGGTCCAATACAAAAAAAAGTGAATATCTTTCAGATCCTGAAAACAGGGAGTTCGTAAGATTCACAGAACTTTGGAAAAGTGGTTAATCATACCAAGGGAGAAAGAAGGTCACTTCTACAGCACCTTGAAAAGCTTTGAAAGGTGTGGGAGAGAGAACCAGCCACATGCTCTCATTCTGTTTCCCATAATCAAGAAAACACATCTACTCCCCAGAATGGCATACCCCAAGCTGCCTGACCTGCTGCGGCCTGATGTTGGGATGATATGAAGCTTATTCCCAGAAGCTCTTTATGTCTAAAAATACCCCATTATCAATTTCTCAAATGTGAAGGGAGTACCTTGTATGAGCTTTGCTGTCTGAGATTTCAAGGGAGTAAGAGCAACACTTTAGGAAGGGTTTGCTCACTTTGAGCATGTCATGAGGCCAAGCGAACTGTGGAAAACACAGTGGAGCAGCCACATCACAGCAGTGACTTTTTAACAATAGTTGCTGGTCTTCAGGTCAAGTGCCACATACTCACTTGTGCTTTGCTATAGCTTTTTGCAGTATTTTACACAATTTATGAGACACAAAATGAGAGTTTAAAAAAAAAAAAAGCCGAGGGTTGGAAAAAGTTATGGTAAAAAATTTAAAATACTTAATTTAAAGCTGATATCTAGGGCCTGAAAAAAAATAATGCTTGTAGTGTAGTCAATCGCATTTAATAGCTAATGCTAAGTTCTTTGACCACTTAAGAGAGACAATCTACTGAATTCAGTCTGCCATTTTCTGTGATGACTGAAAATATATAGAAAAAGGAATAATAAATCAATGGAGAATTCTTCAACCAAGTGTGTTATCTAGCAACAATGTAACTCAAAATACATATCAGCTTACATATCAGTACACATCAGCTATCTGATTTCTCCATAGTATCCCACCAGACAAGGAAGTGTGGCCCAGTGACTATACCATATTTGTCAGAAATTTCCACTGTTGCTCTATAAAACAATTCCAGGACCTGCCATGATGGTCTGGCATCTTATTGCACATCTTTATCTGCTTTAACCTGAAAATTCTTCACCAAAATTGCTGCTTATGAAAAAAATTAGTTATGATAATTTTATTTTTTCATCAATTCTTACATTTGTGGGAGGTTTAATGTTCAGAATTCTGAATGCTACATTGGTCACTTGGGAAAAAACACCACAGTACATTTAAGATCCTTGCATACTTACATGATCTTAGCTTAGTACTTTCTAAGTGCTTAGTAATTGAATTTCTTTCAGAGTGCTGAAAATTCTGAATTAAGTCACAACAGCCCTTTACTGATTAGTAGAATATTTAGTCATCTAAAACTATTCTGAGGTGATTTAATTGTTTTTAGGAGTATGCTGTAGTTTCACATTCTAAACATATGTAGTTGTTTGAAAGATTTATGATACATAAGTGTTGCTGCTTGGCTTGCTGTTATTATGGTTATCTATGTGGCAGAATTTAATTTAATCAAACCAGCTAATATGCTCTGAGCGAATCTGTTAAAAAAAAGATTCTTGCCATGTTTTCCATTTTACAATAGTCTTTTTTTCCTAGAAATATTGTCATTTATTTTCAATTAGAATATAACAATAGTTCTTACCCATGCTTTCATTATAATACTTATTGGTCACTGTAATTTCCTCTCAGATGGCCTGTAAAATTCAGTTTTATCAAAATGACAGGAAGAGTTCAGAATTATTTTTTTTCTAACACAAACTGTGTAGTATTTATATGTTGCTACATTCCTACATTTTTTTTCATAGAGGTTCAAAGGCTGCAAAGCCTAATTAAACATTAAGGTAAATAGAAGATTATTTTTCTCTACATTCATACAAGAAATCTATTTATTGAAAAAGTGGTAATTAGATCCCCTTGTTTGTACACAATCATAGTAGTCACAGTGCTCGGATATGCAGAATCCTCATGTGAATCCTTCTACAAGATGACAGTTTTACAGTGAAAAAACTTTTAACACTGAAATCACTTCTGACAGAAACGTATACTTTGTCACACAGTTTCTTACCCTTCAATTATATTCATGTATCTGTATAGTGGAAGAAGTCACCATTATGCAACATGGGAACTAATCTACATTTAAACAGTACTTTTATTTTTTACTTAGACTTGTTCTCTCCTCCAGATCATATTACAACTCCACAAACAGCTCTGCCTTGGGAACGGAGGGCACAGCATGAAGACAGGAATGATCACCTGGGAAGGAAGGTTAATTCAATATCCACAAACTCTGTATCATGGAGGAACTGGCTTGATCATGTTCAGTAACAGACAAAAAAAAAGTTGTAATGCACAGCTAATTCCCCTTCTTCCTTCCAAGAAGGAGATTAAAGAAAGGGAAAACAGACCTCCTGTTAAAAATGGCAGCTGTTTCACTTAGGGTACCATCTGAAAAGTTCAAACACTGTGACAACATGAGTACAAAAACCTAACGAAAATAATGTTGCAAGCATTCAAGCCCTGTGCTGCTCATTAAGCATCCTGTTTCCCCATATACTCAGAACTTCAAACATGTCTTGGTTCTTAACATCTACTTTCAAGATCTATAGTCATACTCACTGTGCCTGCCATGAATGCTTTTGCACATATTATGCTTGCAAAACCTCATAATGGGCATGCAAATTGATATTTATTCACTCAAAGTGAGTAACTACACATAAATACTGTGGCTGCAGTTATGCTGGTGTATGGTGTATCCATTGAAATCTTCTTCAAAACTTCTTTCCAAGAAGTGTTCAACAGCGAACATATTTGGGGGGTTTTTTGTTGCTTTTTTTTTTTTTTTTTTTGAGGTGTTGTGATTTTGTTGTTTGTTGGTTTTGGTTTTTTGGGGGGGTTGTTTGGGTTTGGGATTTTTTAAACATTAGTAGGTACAGCCACCAAACAGCTGTGCAGCAATAACTGCAGCATGCTGCTGCTCTATGCGACGTAGAGCATGGACAGCAGCAACCATTCCTCACAGTATCTTCAGGTGAACTGCTGGTTTGTATTGTCATTAAAATGCAATTATGCATGCTTTTGCTTTCACAGAATCAGATTCTAGGGACAATAAGATTCTTGCCCTGGATCTGCCTCAACCTCTACACCCACAAAACTGCCACAGTAATTATCAGCAGGCTTATAGGGATTAATTTAATATTTTGAAGCTCTGATAACGAATTCTATAGCAAACAAACATGAAATGCTTTTAACTGCCAGGCCTTTGGCCAAGAACAGTAACAGAAGTCATTATTTTCTCCCGCTACCTTAAAAAAATAAAGAAAACCCACCATTTTCTGATGCTGTTACAGCATGTGTTCTGAATCAATTTATTATAACAATACCTTTCTTTCATAAGGACTGTTGATACATTTTTGGTCTTTATAAACAAGAACAAACATGCCAAGTATCTGTACTGTCATTAACAGGACAAAGAAAAGAATTGTGAAATTAATTATATTATGCTTTTGGAGAGAAATCACAACTGGAGTTAACATGCAGAGGTTTTTTCTGTGGAGGACAGAAAACCCATTACCTTCTTATTCAGCTTCAAAACTTGCATAAAGGTTAAATCACTGCTATTATTTTTCTGCTAAAGAACTCTTACAATAAAGTTTGTGATGCAATATAAAGAAAATGGATCAACTATGTTGTTAAATCCCCAGGATGTGTCAAGAAAGGACTACTCAGTGTGTTAGCTTTGTGAAATGAAACTTCAGCTGTATTCTGCTTTGAGTTATTTCTACTTTAGCAGATTAATCAGTTTAGATTGATCAAATATTTACTTGTAATCATCATGATAGATTAATGTATTGGATTTCAATATAGTGACTGTTCAGAGGCAAAGTGAAACAGACCTTACAGTATTTCTATCTATGATTTCACATCCTCCAATGACTAGCATTTGCTGTTTCAAGGACAGAACAGTTCTTGCTTTCGTATTCATAGCAAAAATTCTCTTACTTTTCAAAGCACATATTAATTTCAAATTTACAGTCAATGCATTAATAGGATACAGTGCAAAATTTGTATTTGTAGTGGGGAATGGGAGACACTCGTATAGAAAAGAGCTAGCTGGCTTATATTTTGAAGAGATAAGGCATATTTGCTATTCTCTTGTTTAATGAAGAAATAACCAAAATTAATTTAAACTCAAGGTAAAAGGTCCTTCTATTAATTTGTGTTACAGTTTAGGAAACGGGTACCAAGAAAAAAACTTCAAAGAGTGGTGGAAAACTGAAAAGGAACTGTTCATATAGTATGTTTTATACTGTGCAATTAGTTTGTATTAAGCTAAGCCTAAGCCATAAAGATAATTATTTCTGTGATCTTTAAAGCTGGGATGACATTCCTACAGTATAATATTACACATTCATCCTTATTTCAAAAATATTCGGGAATACCTGTGTCCCAGTTATTGTTCCAAAATATCTTCTTGATTTAATTTAATTTTTTCTTTAGACTTAATGATAAAAGCAGCTGAAACAGTGATGAGTGGTGACTGGTTTTCCTCAGTTCATATTCTGCTGATGTTCTGCTAGTGCTGTTACTCTGAACTTCCTTCCTTATTTAAGCTTTCACTGCCATCTTGGGAAACCTCAAGATGCATGAAAACAGACACCATTCTCTGTTAACTTCTGTTCAATACAACTTACTTTGTTGGGAAAGAAGCCACTGCTGCCTTATTAGACTGCCTCCACATAAGAAAAAGACTGAGGATTCAGGCTTCCAACTTCTGAATTTGCCTCATGATATTCTGCACTATGCCCAGAGGCAAGCTTTTAATTTTCAGACTTTATGCCTGTTTTCAAAGTGAAAGTGCTATGGCCCTAAGACAATTTTATTAGCTTTCTTTCCTTTTTTTTTAGTTCTCCTTACGTTTTTAATACATAGATCATAAACATGGATTTCATATTGTTTTGTTTACATAGAACAGATTTAGTTCCCTTATAAATCTGCAAAATGGAAATAAATGCTTGTGAATGTTGTCATGTTTAAGCCATTAGTTGCAAGCCTCAGAAGACAAATTACTCTAAGCATAGTTTCAGGAACAGCAAAAGCCTGCTCATTCTAACTCATCTTTATTACCAAAAAGAATTCAACAAAAGTGAACACTACCAGTGATGTGCTATCTTTTATCTGACCATTTAGGTAAGGTTTCATGGGAAAGGCAAAACTAATGCTTGAATTAAGGCTTTTATAAAACTATTTATTCGTAATTTTTGTACTGTGAACAGTAACTATTTCTGGTTTTAGTTGTCTTACTCAATACTTCAGCTTCCCTCTACACCTCATAATTGAACCAAGTCCATTCTCCAAGACAACTCCAGCAGGGAAAAAAAAAAAAAAGAGATGAACACTGTGAGTACACCAAAGATTTACATATATGAGTAAACCAAAGATATACACACACTGATTAGCCTCTCCAGATATACTGGCAACTAATTTATGTTTGTTTTTCCTGTAAACAGAGGTCACTGATTTGTATCTCTGTTGTTCTCAGCTATCCTTCTTAGAATGTATGCAAGAATCCTTGAAAATAGAACTTTGAAAACTACACCCATTTTAAACCAAGTCCAAAATTAACCACTGTGTTCCAATATTACTGTGGGGAAATATGACTGACAAAGGTAGTTAGTAAAACTGCATAGGTCTCATTACATTCAAGTAGAAGAGGGCTGGAACTGAATGGTAGGCTTCAAAAAACATTTCTGGGAAAAAAATTGTATTTAGAATAAGGAGTTTGCAACCTCGTGCTGTTCAGCACTGAGAAACTCTGAACAGTAGTAGAAAGATATAGATAACAAAAGTTAATTTAGAGAGGATTTAGAGCATGATTAATTTGCAACATCAGGGGATTAATCTAAAGACATCTGGTGTCTTTCTTGTCATGTCTGGTAACATCAGTTCATTAGATATTCAATTTTTTCTATAAATGTATCAGTAAGTTGATATCAGAGTAATATAAAAAGTAAGATTTTTAATTTTAGTTATCACCAAATACATCAGTAAAATTTTAGTTCCAGCATTGCTAGATGACTACAAGATAAACCCCAAGCTATCTCCACTCATCACAGTTTGTCCAGGCAAAGAAGGCCTGCCTGGTAACCCGCCCACACCACACGCCCTGCAGCCTCTAGTTGGCTGTGGCACCTTCACTTTGGCTGAGGGGACAGGGAGTGGTTGGTGAACCAAAGGTCCCACCTGGAGGGTGTGACCACAGTGACCAGAGCAGGTGAGGAGGCAGCATGAGCTCTCCATTTTATTTTTAATTTTGATTCAGAAATTAAGAAATATTTTTAACTACTTACACAGTTTGGAGAGCACAGTAAAACTTAGTACATAATCTGATTAGTAAATTTTACAACAAAACCATCCTTCCTTTCTGTAACTAGGTATGAAGCAATAGCATGGGTTTACTTTAAACATTTCATAGTGCTGTCTTGCTAGCATGCAGAATACAGGAGAGGTGTCATGAACAGTTAGCATCAGTATGGTTATTCCGTCCTTGAATATGTTATAATGGCTCCTAAGTTTCATGTGTTTCCATATATCAGCCATATTTGCTGTGAGGTTATACTACCTAATGCAAGGTAAGAGAAATCTAGTAAAAGAGGAATGGAAAAAGCAGACCTGCTGTTTTCCTAGCAAAGAATAAGGTGATTACCTATATCAAAACTACAGAAATTAATGCATTTATTGAAGACATATTTCAGCTACTCTGTGACTATTCTCCACTGAAAAGGGAAAACTTAAGAAAATGGCCTTTCAGACCTTGTGTAAGAAGATGTTAATTTCACTTGCTACAATCTATCTGATATCTCATTCTTTTTAGAAAAAAATTACTCAGTTGGGGCATATCATTACTGCCAGCAGCATAAGACTCGTTGCAGTGTGAGATCACACTAATACATTAATTGTTTCTTTGACAGCTCAGTGAGAAACAAGCAAGAGTCCTGCCTATTTGCCAGGAGATTCATAAGCAGTCTCACACTATGGCTCATCCTGAAGCTTCCCACTACAAACAATTTATCATCATAACCACAGAGCAAAGTATGCGCTATGTTTAAAACAGGTTGCCAAAGCCTAATGGAAATTCAAACATATCGTGGAACTGAGAAACAAAGTAAGATAAATTGTTATGGCTCACTGCTAAGTCTGAATTTGGAGAAAAGTACTCAAATACATTACAGAATCACAGAATAGGTAAGGTGGAAGGGACCACAGTAGGCCATCTGGTCCAACCTCCCTGCTCAAGCAGGGTAGTTGTAGAGCACATTGCACAGAATTGTGTGTGGATAGTTCTTGAATATCTTCAGTGAGTGGGACTTCACAACCTCTCTGGGCAATCCATGCCAGTGCTCAGTGACCCTCACAGTAGAAGTGTTCTTTCTCATATTCAGACAGAACTTTCTGTGCAATAGCTTCTGCCCATTGCCTCTTTGTCTTATTGCTTGGCACCACTGAGAAGAGCCTGCGTCCATCCTCTTAGCACTCTCTCTTCAGATAATTACAGGTATTGATGAGGTCCCCTATCAGTTGCCTCTTCTCAAGGCTCCTCATTCCCCTCAGTGCTCCTATCTGCTGCTCTCTGGTTCTGCTACTGTCAGCAATCCTACAGAGAGGAACCCTTCCTGTGGCCTCTCTGTGTGCCATTCCTCATGTACTGTCATGCCATATCCTGGTTGTCTTCCCTGTTTGCTGCACTCTCTGTGGCTTGCACTCCCTGGAGCCATTTAAATGTGCTGGGGTTGCTCTGGTGATGCCCTCGGGTCATCTTGCTTTCTTGGGCTGCAGGATCCTGGTGGGTTTCTGGTACATCTCTCAGCTATTGCTAAATACATCTTTATTAAAAAGAGCAGTTTCGTTTCATTCAACTCTGTTCATCTGTGATCCTCTAACTGTGACATAGTTACTCAGCAAGTTATTGTACATTTAAATAGAAAGCATTCTTAAGTAATGGCACAGCAGCTTTCTATTCCTTGGTTGCTGTTTGAAGAGCAGTGGGGATAAAACGATGCCTGCAGATTTCATATTCTTATGAGATTTGCTTTCTATTTCATAAAGCAGGTTTACTTCATACTCTGAACCACAGAGTGTTTGCTCCCCTTACATTTTTCTTCAATCTTTCATCCTTGAATATTCTTAAAAAAGTAGTTATGATCTTTCCTGCCAGAAATGTGCTAGAAAAAGCTCTGTACTTCAACAAAAAGATCTAAGTCTAAAGGTAAGGATTTCCCACAGAAAAGATTTATTTTTCTGAAAACTGTCAAAGAAAGAGTTTATTAGTAAAAGTAGGAATCATTAGTTACCACAGAAAAGTAAGCAAGAATAGTGAATGTGGAAAATACATTCTGCACATGCACCAACAAAGCATTTAAGCATAAGTTTAATTATTAGAAAGTAAGCAATCCCAGTGGCCTACGTGACTGCTATAAGGAGATCATATCACCAGGATATAGAAGTTACTTCTGCCTTTTAGGGAATTGAATTTTTGGGATTTTGGGATACCTTTAAAAGGTCACGGATTAATAAACAAAGAAGAGATGGAATGACTCTATCACAGCTTATATTGAGATGCATAACAAGTTGTTTAAACTGAAGAAATTATGGACTAAATGATAACAGCATTTAAAATCAGTTCCACAGATCAAACAACAAGCAAATGAAAAGCTATAAAGAAAAGAGCAGTGATAATTTTAGTCAAAGCACTTGTAGGGAAAAAAATCCATTACTGAAGACATTTGATTAGTTACTACTTTATGCATAGATGAAAGCTGTAAGTTCTGTAAACCAGTCTTACACATGAGGCAGCTCTTCAAGCTGTAGGATTGTCCTACATTTCAAAACACCTGATGGGCCCAGCAGGTGCCTGCAGGCTCGTGGGGTTGTGTCCTCCCCTTCCTGGTGAGGGAATGGGGATAAAGGCTGGAGCTGGGTAGTGGAGTAGGCTGAGAGGTCAAGGCAAGGAGGCCCAATATTCTGGTAAATCCTGAGCATGAGGGGAGGCTCCTGTCAGAGCCTCTCCCAGCCCCTGCTGCTCACCATGCCACTGGCATCCACAGCCTGGGTCCCACCATAGTGCCCATCTTGGATGAACACAGTGCACAAGCTCCTGGCAGGTGCTGGCTGCAGGGTCTGCTGGTAAGGACTGCATCTTCTATAATGGCTCTAAGTTTGTAAGCACATCTCTGAATTGTCTAGGAGGACAGGGTAACTCACTAAGCAGGGTCTGCACCTCTTTTGCAATCCATAATACAACAAAAAGGGCTGGGAGGAATAATGAGAGCAGGGAGCGAGCTAGGCACAGGTAGGACTCCATGATGTCAGAGCGATGACATACATGAAAAATCTCAAATGCAGACTGGTACTCTCTTTCATCATCCTACCTCACAGGTTTGGTTGTCTCCCTTATTCCATGCTAAACAGTGCCCATGTCAGTCAACTGCTGTAAGCCATTTAAGATGAGTATCACTTCATGTCTATTTTTCAAAGAATCTTGGATTCAGACTGAATGATTCAGCAGTAGACTTTGCATATTTGTTTGTTCTGAAATGCCTTGGAAATTGTCTAAACCACAGGCATTTCAGAACAATGAAGCTACTTCAAAATACTCTATTCTAGCTCTTCAAGAATACCCTTAAACATCAGTGCGTTATCTGCTTTTATAATGTGAAAAGATATACTCCCAAGTGATGAAAAATTAACTTTATGCCAGGGGAATGTTACACTGAGTTTTATTAAATGTACCTTTATGTTTAAAGCATATTTCCAATGTTAACACTTCAAATTGCTTAGTAAAGAATAAAACATTATAGTTAGAAATATAGAGTAAGCATGCGGTTTTAAAAAAGCAAATGAGATACTCTAAAAAGCAGGAGAAGATGGTAGTGTTCTTTTCCCTCCTACTGGTGTAAAAGAAGAACTCTTTCTTTGATATTTTCAGTGTTACACCACTTAATACAATTGGAATAAAATACCACTTTTTTAATTTGGTATAAGAGACCAAATTTAGACATTGATCAGCATTTGGATTTAAATTCAGTAACATGAGTCAGACCCCGTCTTCCACTGGACAGATTTGCTAGTTAGAGGCTGTGCACAGTTGAAGAGAACAATGTAATTTGGAAAGATGATCACAAAAATACCCATTTTCGAGGACTGTAGTGTAGCTGGATTTCAGCTATAGGAATTATTATCACTTCTGGTTAGGTGTAGAAAGTTACAGGATACCACAACAGTTTCAGTGCTTAATCAGTACATGGACAACAATAATACTGCACTTCCAGTATGGCATAGGGCATCTTAAAGCAGTATTGTCTGATGGGCTGGATCATTATTCCAATCTACTAAAGGGACTGGGTTTCCAGAAACTCTGTTCAATGGTACTCTGATTTTAGGATTATCACCAGGGATTACCAGGATAAGAACAGAAGAAAAATGGTAGTTATCTTAGTAAATCTAAGTAAGAATAAGTATGTATAAGTAAATAAGTAAATATATAGAAGTACATAAGTAATTAAAAATAAATGCCAAAATAAAGAAGGTAAGAACATTTTGGATTGAGTATTCAGATGTATTAGTGCTGATCACTACAATGATCAGCAATACAAACCCTAAGAACGTCAATTACATTATGTTAATGGTATTTTTCATTTCTGCAGTAAAAAATGTAATCTGCAGAAGATTACTGCTCCATTTGTCCAGTTCTTGAAGTACTACATCTAGAAGTACCATGAATAGGATGGATTTTCTTAGTTGATTCCTTATACTCACCAGAAAATCCACAAAGGGACAAGAATCATAATTTAGAAAGGAGACATTTAATGTGCTGGGATCTTGCTTTCACCAGTAAAAAATTCCTTCATTTATTATAACATTACTCTGCTGTTCATGCTCTACTTTACATATAAAACCAGCCAAATTTAGTGGGGGAGAAGTGTTAGTAGCCTCTCACACAGCCACCTTAAAACAACCTCTTATTTCACTGTCAATATAAGACTTTTTTCTTTTTTTCCTTCCTCTCATAACTCATTTATTACCTTTCAGATCATTGCTAGCCTATGTACATAAGCCTGCGATGCCTCACATTTTAAAAAATAAGAAGGAAATTTCTATAGTACAGCAGCATATTCATTTTTATCCCTCATTTGCATTGCCAATTTACTGTTACTGGAAGTGCTTTTGCACTGTATTCAAATGTTCAAATACTGACAGAAACAGTATGAAGCTTTTTTTTTTCCTCTTGAAGGAAACTGGAGGCAGTATGCTCCACTCTAGTTAGTTTCTGCACTCCTTATTTTATGCATTCACCCTGTCCAGTTCTTCTCTCATGTCAGACAGGACAGAATTAACTTGTTGCCTCCCCATTTTGCTTAATGTGATACCATTCAACTCTATTAAAAGGATTTTTTTTTCCCTTATAAAACTGTGCATTTGGGAGAAATTTATTAGAAGTTAATTTGCCTTCTCTTCTAGGGAACTATATTTCTGAGTGTCCTGTTCCTTTTGTCTTGTCTATCACTTATTTATAACTGTGTATAATCTGTTTCCTGTCACAACTGTATTTGCTTTTGTCAATGCATTCCATTATTATGTGTTTGTATTAGTTTTCCTTTCTCAAAGTATAAACTTGGATTTCATAGGACCAATTAATTTTTCTCTTTTCAGGTTAATATTGGTTTTGCAGCCTTTATCCATGTTGAACCTTTAGACCTATTTTCTCAACTGAGTAAAAGCTATGGAGTTTAGGCAACAGTAGTCATTGTTTCTCCAGCTTGTTGTGTCTTCTGACAATTTATTTTATTTTTTTATACTTGATTTCTTTGTAGATTGCCTTAGGCAAAAATTGTTTTTCTCCAAAATTCAATATGCATGCACATGATCCTATTGAATTCAATCACACATTATTGAGGTACGTAGAGTACAACTGATGCAACCAACATAAGAAAACTAAGAATGTAGTGAGTGTTAAAAACAAAACAAATGGGTTCTATTTCCTGCATTCTTCCAAAATGCCTGCTGCTAAGGAACTAAAATGGAGAGATGCAAACCCAGCTAGGGAGTAGTTAATTCAACATTTAGTCTTCATCCTCAGTTATCTTTATTTTAATAAGGGATTGCAGCTTTTTTCTTTCCTTTATTGTAACAGAACCCAGGTGATGGTAAACCTAAATGCAGTTTGCTTTTTAAAAAGCATCCAATCGTGTTTTACTCCTTCAGACTTCTTTCTAGGTGGTACTCAGAATGGAGTAGTCAGGATCAAGAGCTGCTGGGCCCTTATGCATCACCATGTTCCAGCACTAATGGGTCAGGGCCAAAGCTTTGATGGAAAGATCTCTGTAAGGATATCTTTCTGTCTCTCTGGCTACCAGGAGCACAGGTTCTCTGATTAGACAGAAGAAATAGATGCATTATTTAACTGTCTGTCCTTGCTATGTAATGTGGGACCATGTTTGGATTATCCTGAAACAAGGTGAAAGAAGTATGGGATAGGAAGACTGACAGTGATAATGGCCCATACTCCCTTCCAGTAAATCTAGCTTTTACTGCAGTCTGTGACACACTCTCATACAGAACAAAAGCTATGAGACCAGGAGGTGTTGGTTGTTAAGTGGTTACTAGCTGTCCATTGCTCTATGGTGAGCTTGCCACTGGCTGCCACAAGAGAAGAGCCCCAAAGAGGAGATACAAGGACTCCCTCAAACAACACCTCAGCCTTGGCCATACTGACCACCATCAATGGTCCACTCTGGCCTCCAATTGGGAAGCATGGAGGCACACCATCCATAATGCTGCTGCTTCCTTTGAGAGCACGTGCAGGATCAGTCTCAAAGAAAAAAGACAAGGCAGAAAAAAACATGCCTTGCCAATACCACCCAAGGAGACTTTCCACTGTGCCTTTTGCAACTGGACTTTCCTGCATTGCACTGGCCTTTTTAGCCACCAGCGCGCTTGCAGCAAGCATGGGTAGAGCCCTTCTCAAATCTTCGTTTGGAAGCCTAGCCATGATGATGATGATGATGACTAGCTGTCCATGGAGAACTATTTAAGAACAGTTAATATCTTCAGATAAGCACTATCACTTAGGCAAACATTCACGTAGTAACACGGATGATTGTTCAGACAGGGCCGTTCTCTTCTTACCTTATTCCCCCTATGTCCTGGAAAACAGTCTTGAATTACCCTCATGCTGCACAAACTCTCATTGAGTACACTGCTGGAAATCTGTCTGCACCCTGCAGAGCAGTCAGCTCCCCCACTGCCATCCAAAAATATGAAGACTACCACCATAAAAGAGAGGTTCTCCAAAGAAATCCTGTAAACTGGTCCACCAATGCGGTTATCTGTGCACAATTCAAAGCATTTAAACCTTGAGGCACCATTATGATAATTGCATAAAATGAGAGTTCACAGGTTTTATTTCACTGCTGCAGATACTAGTGGGTTGGAAGCTAAAGGCTATTATGTCTAACTGACCTTACTGTATCAAAATGAAACTCCCATAAAAATTGATTTTTAGGAGCAAGGGATTATGTTATTCTTTTAAAGACAAACAGTTTGATTTTTCTTTTTCATTTCTATCTAGGAACTTTACTTATAGTTCAAAATACACACAAGAGCTAAGTAACTGCAGTAAAAGACATTGAGTTGATAAGATTCTATATCAAAATTCACCCCTCATAAATCTATTTATTCAATCACACAGGATGAAATTTAGCATACAGATCCACCCCAGTAAGAAGGGGAAGTTGTTTTAGAAAAGATGTGGTATATGTAGAAGTAACAAAAGGTGGAATATCATTTGTTTTAATAGATATTTATCATGGTGATTGCTGCAAAGAGACTCAAATACTAATATGATTGTACATTTGGCTACTATACAGTGGCACAAGTGGTAATGTATGAAAACTCCCTGTTGTCCTAGTCCCAAAACCCTACATATTAAACAAGACAGAAGCCCAAACTAGTCTCTCAGGTTGCTATTTTGGTAAATGATGGCTCTCCAGTATTAACTGAGAATGGACAGGACTTTGGAACATGAGGTAGTAGAAGGAAATTCCAGGCTTACAACCATGATTAAGATCTGTGGATATGGACAGGCTGCAAAGTATGGCATGTTGTCTGGTGATTTCACTTCTCTGCCCCTCCCCATGAATTTTTGTGAGGCATTAGGTTTCTGTAGCATTCCTAATTGCTTCACACATAAAGGTCATGTCAGGCTTGGTGTTAAAGACTGCTAGGGCAAAGAGCTCTGTGCCTAGAGGAAGGCACACAGTTTCTACGACAAGAATATTACGTGTTCAAAACCCAAGCTGCTGTAGAATAAGGCCTCAGAAAACTGCTGATGCAGTTTTTAAGCAGTCCCTCATGGACTGTTCTTCAGCTGACAAACCCTGTAGCCATTTCCAACTACTGATACATAAAATTTCAGCTACAAAGTCAAAGTTAATCTGAGTAAGTTTTGCAAACCTATATTTCAAATGGAAGCTATTCACATGTACATAAACTTGTTTGCTGAATTTGTGGAATATTTTCCCCCTTTTACAAAAATATTCTGAATGAAAGCAAAGCAAAGTCAACAACCAGGGACACGTTTTGAGAAGTTTCAGCAAGTCTTCCTATAATAACTTTGATAAGAAGCAAAAAGGATAACTGTGTGGATGTGTCCTGAGGGGAAGGTGGGGGGTGGAAAGAAAGGGACACACTCTGAAGAGTGAGGTGGGTGCCGCCAAAACAAGCACGGAGAGAGAGAGCTTTATTCAAACTGCTACAACTTAAATAGGGTTGGGGGGCTGGGCTCTGACCCCAGGAGCACCCTGGGAAGGTTTTGGCAAAGGGTCTGGGCCAGCCCCAACCATACAAGGCAAGACCCTTCGAAACTGGGAACACAGAGGCAAGTATATACCAGATAAGGAAATGCTACCCTGCTGCAAACAGGGACCAATCAGGGATGGGTTACACACCATGAGGGATAGAAGTTTCCAGCAGGGATACACAAAGTGTGACACAGTAGTGAAATAAAGAAAAAATATGTAACATTACAAAATCTTCAAACAGGACAGAACTCCCAAGTCACAGGCTGTCCCCAGGCATATTAGTAGTCTATGTAACAGCAAAGTGCAACATCCATCACAGGTCTGTGTCCCTGAGGGAGCTTCTCCATTTCTGGTAGTCATCTCCTCTGACATGTGGATATTTTAAACCCGAAGTAAATAAGATACCTTCATCCCTGCCCCTTCCTCCTTCCTCCCAAAATAGACCATTCCCCCAGAAAAACCCTCTAGGCTACCATTAAAGTTTTCAGCAATTTTAAGTAAATTTTAAGTAGAAACATTACTAAAACAAAAATTTCAGAATGATAAGACTATATGACAGAGCAAAACAAACTGACACATTAAAACCACTAGGAGATGGCTGTATAAAGTGTTTTGGGGTTTTTTTTGCTTTGTTTTCTTTTGTTTTTTGGTTTTTGGGTTTTTTTTAAGCTGCTAAGAAATAAGTGGTTTGTAAAGGTATAGCATTACTTGGAAACACTATGTGAAAGACGGATCATTGTTTGAACCATATTGTATGTAACAGCTGGAAACTCAAAATCAAATGCAAACTGACTGTCATCGAATTATTTTAAAAGACTGTAAAAATTGTTTAAGCCTGTGAAGTCTGTTAAATTGCTTAATAATTCTCACTGTGAGCGGCAGAAACCCCATTACTTGAATTGGCTAAAGCTGGAGTGTACACCGAGCTTACAATATCCTGTTGGGAACAATCCTACACCTAACAAGGTATTGGACAAGATGACCTCAGAGGTCTTTCCATCCCTTATTTTTTTGGCTCAATGAATAAACATGAGCCTAATCAGAATAGGTGTACTGTTTATCTAAGCAATAACATTCAGTTAATTGAAGCACACCAGGGAATTGACTACTCTTATGCTGCTGATTAAAAAAGATCAGAGAGCTTTAAAATAGGTTTGGATTTTTAATTTGCAGAACTCTGTATGCATTTGTATTGTAACCTGTATATAACCTTGGACCTATGAAATAAACCTTTAGATAAGAGGGTTTTTATAAGAAAACAGTTTGTAAAACATGAAGACTACAGATTTTTACTCTAAGATTACATTTAAAATAATGTGCTATAATTTTTCAGACACACAGGCTTAAAGAAAGTAATTTCACAGAGAAAGAAAGAGAATGCAAACAGCATCTTATATCAAGAGCAGCTTAGACTACATGATATTGCTGGATATTTTCTTCAGATAAATCTAATTTGCTTATGAATTTAAAGGTATCATTTGCATCACTATTAATTTTTGACCTTTTTTTACTTGAACAAAATGCAGTTGTTGATCCCATGTCCCACATAGTTTCTTTTTCCCCACCCAAGTATTCAAACCTTATAAGTAAATCAAGTAATTTCAATATGGCTATGATATTACATTGTTAGTTCCTATATTTACAGTTTTAACAAAGCATATCCTTCTCACAAAAACTATGCCAATACAGGCTAGGACACAGGAATACTTTTATAGCAAGGCAAACAGAAGGTTAAAGGTCTGGTGACTGTGCTCCACGTAGATGAAAGCTTACTGGTATTATTAGGTCTGTACCAAGTTTGACTTTAAAACCCTAGGAATGAGCTCCTTTTGAGCTGTGGGCTTTGTCTGTTTGCTTTTTCTTGCTTTACATTCAAAACCTATAGCACTAGGTCTAGAGGTATAAGGTGAACTCTCCCTGAGCAAGAAAGAAGAAAAATGTCAACTGCTGATGGTGAACAAGTGAGAAAAAAAGCAGCTGGACTTTCCAACCCATGGGTGACCCAAGTGGGGCAGGGGCAACAGCAAACCTTGCCACAGGTCTCTTGGTTTATCAGCCATATGTATTGTAGAGACTCATTGCCATAAAATGCTACCATGCAATTCTGCTCTATTATTCAGATATCCTTCAGGTTGTAATTGTGTTTAATATCCAAATATACTGGCATTGCTTAAAATCGTAAATTGTATCACAGCCCTTTTGACAGCAATTCACACTGTCTATTTGAGGCAGCTCTGCATCTGGAATGGGTCAATCCAGGTGGGACAGAATTTTTAGAGCATGTATGGTATTATGATCTGGCCTTCGGGATTGAAGAGATTTTAGACAAGTTAATTTATATATGAAACAACAGCTATTACACTGCAGAAGACAATTGGTTTGGGATCGGCAGATTCTCACTCATCAGGTAATTTTTTATTTTTTTTTTTAATCAAGAGCACCATGTGTATAATTTTGTACAACATTTTTTCATTTGAAAAGTGTTTTTTCTTATATAGGTTCTTTTTTCTTTATTAGTGACCTTTGAACCCAGCTACTTTTTCTTACGTTCTTAAGCTTTCCATATCTTCCCTTAGCTTTACCTTTCCCCCTGCACCACAGTCATACAGATTCCCATTTTCTTTACCACCTTATTTTTGTTTCACTCTTTATTTCACTTTTTTCCAAAGAGAATATGTAACATTATTATATTTGAGTAAATTTATGTCTAAAATTAAAAGTCTTAGCAGAGATGATTAGAAAGAAAAACAAAGTTATAGTTGAAGATTGAAAGTTGAAGAAAATGTATCTTTAAAAAAAAATATTACGTTAAGAGATTGGGAGAGAATGAAACCCCTGTTAAAATACAAAAGAGCCCCAAGCATTGCCATAAAGATTATAAAAATTAACTTGAAAATACTTAACAAGGCAAAAATAAGTTCAACTCACAGCCAAATAAATTGGCATAGAAGTCATATCTCCCCCTACATTTTCTGATAAAAGACAACACATACAGAGAAGAAATATGTGAAAGTTTAATCAAACAGAATTATCCAATAATATTGTCCTTAAAGTGTTCTATTTTATAGATACAGACTTTAACTGTAAGGTTTGGAGAGCAATATGTGTATGCTGATCTCTGTAGAGGAATCAGAAAACCAAAGATAAGGTCACAGCTCTTAGGTTTCTATTTCTCAATTGCCAAAAAGATATTCAAATGCTGTCACTAGAAACATGTAATTCCAAAGCAAAACACAAAACTCTTATGTACTTAAACTCATATTGCTTCTAGTATGGATTTTGCAATATGCCTAGATGCTTTGCAAATAAAATGTCCTACCGCTTAGAAGACAGAGGGATTTCAGTATCTGAGGATGTCTCATAAAATCTTTTTCCAGCACAGTCTAAAGACTACAAGATAACATTATTCTAGCTACTGTGAAAACTCACAAGAATATGCAATAAAAAGAGCTTTCTTAGGACTGGCTCACTGCAGCAATTTCTGACTTGTATTTTTGAATAAAAATAAATGATAGAGCAAGGAACACAAACTGTGAGGTACAAAGAATCATGGAATCACAGAATATTCTGAGTTGTAAGAGACCCACAAGTGTATCAAAGTCCAACTCCTGGCCCTGCACAGGACTAACCCAAGAGTCACAACACGTGCCTGAGGGCATTGCTCAAACACTTCTTGAACTCTGTCAGGCTTGGTGCTGTGACCACTTCCCCAGGGAGCCTGTTCCAGTGTCCAACTACCCTCTGGGTGAAGAACCTTTTTCTAATATGCAAGCTAAACATCCCCTGACACAGCTTCAGGCCATTCCCTGTCACTGGTCATCAGAGAGGAGGTCGGTGCCTGCCCCTCCTCTTCCCCTCATGAGGAAGTTGTAGACTGCAATGCAGGGCCTCTCTGCATTCAGGGCAATCAACAGCTCCTCCCAGTTTTGTATCATCTGCAAAGTCACTTAATATCCCACACTTTTTATTTTTTATTGTGTTGTGCTGAACAGTTTCACAGGATAAACCATTGTGTAATAAAATAAGGGATTACCCATATGTATGAAAATTTACACAGTAATGGAGATCTACAGTATTTCTCTACCTCCAGCTTAACCACTGCACAGAATATCATTTTATGATAGTAAATAAAGTTGTGATATATACTGTAAGTATAGGAATATTTCATAAGCAGAAAAATAAAGAATATTTAGGGAATAAGCAGCAAAATTGAAGAAAGAACTTCAGAGGTGCATGAGTCTGCCACAATTACAGCCGAACATTCCATTTATTTTACTACTTCCAGTTTTTAATTAGCTATTTAGATAAATAAATTATGCATTATGAAGTCAATTCAACTTCTAATTTAAGTAAACAGTGATCAGCTACATTGTTTCTTTGAGAATTTACCCAGTGCTATACCAAGTTATGGTTCTTTACAGAAGTCAACTCTTGATGGGGAGGTATTGGGAGGGGGTGTGGGGGGGTGTGTTACAATTAGATCTTATTAGCATGATGTCCCACTATTATTGATTAATGTTCCTACAAAACTGCAGTTCAAAAACCATTTGTGGTGGGGATTTATTTTTCCTAGAAGTATAAGGCGTATCCTGGGAGGTTTCTCTACCAAACAGCCACATTTTAAAATCATGAGTTAGACCAATGGAGAATGAGAGGGCATTAAAAACCTGTATTTTCCAATGTTTGCTGTAATTTATCACTGCTGAGTTTGTTTGAGCATGGCAGTCTGTTCTTATTACTGTTACATTGTCTGTCAGTTTGTGGTATCTGTCTCTCATGCTCTTCCCTCAGAGCATGTGGCACTAAAAGATTTCACTAATAGTCAGACTGGTGGCATACTGGAATGTATGAAACCAAAGCTTTTAAATTTGCATTAGGAATCAAACCAAAATCTTAACAGCTGAAATGATAGGTGAAACAATAGCAGTCACACATATCTTCCTCTGATGGACAACCTTAGTATCAGCTGCAGAACTTATTGGAGTGCTCTATGGAGTGATGTTTCAAAGCAAAATTAATCCCCCTGTCTGACAATGATGTAGACAACTACTCTTAAGCTATACTCCTTTTGTAGACATCAGAGATCAATATGGCCTATTGTGTTTGAATCATAATTTCATCAAAAATCAGTTGCCTAAAACAGGACAGTAACTGTCCTAAAAATGCTGCCTTGTGTCTATTAACTAAAAAGGAAGATCAGAAAAATTATCCACTGTAGCTGCTTTCAGCTGAGTTAAATACATTGACAGTAATTTTTGTCTTAAGAAACAAAGACTCGTTCTTTTTTGGTTTTGCATCAGATTTAATGCAAATCCCTTCAGTTAAAACATTCATTGTAATGAAACCACTGTAGACTACTTTTTTCAATTCACAGGATCCTTTTTTCACTTTCTTGTTTCTCCAAGGACCATGGAAGCACAGCACCAGTGGTGTTTGTTTGGAGTTTTTTTGCTATCTAATTACATTCCTCCTTTATTTTTTATGCATCCGTTCCACCTCCTCTCTTCATCAATATTTGCAAACAGTTGCAAATATTGCTCTGATAATTTCTGTATATATCTCCAGAAATTTCTGCCAAATAGAAAGCCCTCAGATTTTGCTTATACCCTTTAATTCATTAGATATAAAAAGTGATGAAATGAGTGTATTTGTGAATGGAGGAGAACAGCATCTGTCAGTTTCATCCACTTCCCCACACCTGACCAGTCCCTCATCATATTCTTGGAAACAAATTAAGATATAGTCTGGAACAGTGAAAAAGCAGATGGGTAAAACCCTGCCTGAATTACTGGTTTCTGAGGGTAGCGGTGAATGGGTCATACACCAGTAACAAGTAGCCAGTACTCCACAGGTCCTGTTTACCAACTTTATTGATTACCTGGACAAGGTTAGAGAGTACATATTGGTCAAGTTTACAGATGAGAATTTGGTGAAGTCAGTCAATACACTGGAGGGCACAACTGTCATCCAGAGAAACCTGGACAGGCTGGAGCTGCAGGCCAAGAGGAAACTCATGAAATTTAACAAGGACAAAGCCAAGTGCTGCCCAGTGCAAGGACACCAGCTAGGCATGTCTGATTAAGGGTAGCTCTGTGGGAAGGGATGTGGGGGCCTTGTCAGACATAAGCTGAGCATGAGCCAGCAGTCTGCCCTGGCTGCAGGGATGGCATGCTATTCACAGGGGCAAAGCCAGGACAGCAGTGGGGGTCTCTAACCCCCTTCACTCAGCACTTGCACTTCATTCTAAATACTGCCTCCAGTCTTGGACACCCTGGTACAGGAGGACATCAGTGAGTTGGGTTTAATGTAGAGCCCCCTGGCTGGATTTATAGAAAGAGTCACAGTGTTGAACTGATACTGGTAGGTGCAGGCTAGATATAAGGAAAAAGGTTTACCCTGAGCAGAGTGAAATAGTGCCCAGAGAGGCTGAGCAGTCTTTGTCCTTGGAGGTGCTAAATCCAGATCAACTGACCAGCATTGTCTGCACAGCTGACCCTGCTTTACACAGAAGGTTGGATTAGAGACCTCCTGAGGTTCCTTGCAACCCAAATGATTTTATATGACCCTGCCCAATGATCCTATAACTCTATTACCATATCCAATTTTTAAAAGTGCTTGCATTTTCCCATACCAAGCACTGCCAAAAAAACCCAATCCCAAAACATCAGTGACACCAATAAACCCAAATCACCTTCTAGAGGCATCAGGCCCTGAAGTCTCATTTTTGCTGTGTTGGTGTTTCAATACTATCTTCTTGAGATGTAAATGTTTTCCTAAATTAACTTTTCATAAATTCTTAAAATGGGTAGATCATATCATCAGCAACCTCATCCATGTTTATACTGCATTTCTCCAAAGGTCAGCAGAGTATTTTAGATATCACCTGGTATTATTCTTACACATGTTCCTGACTCTTTTTCAGATTCTTGCAAAGTACTGAGGATGTCACAGCTTTGTGCTGCATGCACTCATCCATAAAATAGTGAAATCTTGATTTCTTCCCATTTTAAAATTTATTTTGCAGTTAATAAAAAACTTTACAAAGCTTAACTATTGTAGTCGTGCATTGCTAAGCATGAAATAATTCTAGGTTTATAACTCCAAAATGGACGCTCACAGTATTTAAAACAACTAACTTCCTATGGGAATTCTACTGTCTCATTTCTTGGGAAAAACAGATAGTTTTAGGGGAAATAAGACTTGAGGAAGCCAAACATTCATTTAAACAGTGGTAGGTGTATGAAATGTCTGAAGAATTTGTAATGTTAAATTTCTGACAGGAATGGATTAATAGAGGAGCAAGTAGTGAAAGGAGTATGATTAATAGTTTCACATGACTAATTCATTACATTGCATATGATGCTGTAACATATTGCCTTGCAGGTTCTTTTGGAATATGGGCACATTTTTAATTCTGAAGAAAATGCTGTGCCATGCAGTTTTCTATATGCCAACTGTGACAAGTACTGCCTTGTACTTGGGAACTTTTACTTTGCCTCAGCCTCAGAGTGATGATGCCGAGACACAATTACTTCCCAGGAGTATTCTATTGCAACTTCTCAACAACATTATGTCCACATGCCATGTTCTAACATCTTTTACTCAAGAGCCAACCTGTATGTGCAGTGGAATAATAGACACTAACAAAATACCAGGTCAACATCTTCCATTTTATTCCAAATTCAACCATGCAAAGCTTCCCCAGGGCTATTTCCCTGCAGCCACAGTAAGGAGTAGGGGACTAAGGACACAGTGTATGTGTACATCTTGTTTACCAGGCAACTCTATATACTTAAACATTTGCAACTGTGAGGTAGAATTTTATATATCTTCTTCTTCAAATAGAAGCCAAATAGAAGTCTCTTCCAACCAAAATATTTCCAGAGAAGGAACTCCACAACTTTATCTATAGTTTGGAGTTTTTTCATGAATTTAAACATGGATGGCCTAAATATGTATCATTTATGAGAAGCATCCACCATCATTACAGTTTCTATTTAAGGAGGAGAAGCAATGAAAAAAAAAAAAATTTTTTAGCCAGGTTCTTTCACTTTTTTTAAAGCTATACATTTATGTGCAAATACCTCATTCTTTAATTTCAGATTGAAAGACATTCAAACTATGTTTCTGAATCTGAGGATGAATGGCTCAAAGCAATTGATAAAACATTGATGAAGTTGAATAATATTTGGAAGTTATTTAGCATTGCTTGATAGATGCTCTAGAAATCATAATACTATGACTGAATAAAGTTTCATGATTTTAAGACAAATCACTGTGTTGCTCATGGGGAAACAAAGCATTCTAATAATCTCAGTACACATATGTAATGTGAGTGTAGTGTGAATGAAGTTATAAATTGGGGAAGTGAGGGTTTGGGTGTGAAATCAGTAAGGGAAGCAAAGGGCACTATAGAAATAAATTATATAGATAATAAATGATAAAGAAAAAAATTACTAGGATTGGGGGCCATGGTGTCTTGTGTTTATTTAAGGAGTTAGAAATAAAATTAATCAACATACTCTTTTCTAGATAGAATTGTTAAATATATTTCAAGAAAATGATAGACTAATTTTCAGTGTTTGGGGGTTCTGTGTTGTTTTGTTTATTCGTTTGGGTTTGGGATTTGGGGGCAGGAGTTGGGGTTGTTGGTTTGCTTTTGGTTTTGTTTGGTTTGGTTCGTTGTTTTTGTTGTTGTTGTTGTCTTTTGGGATGGTCTTTTGCAAGTTGGAAAGAGAGATGATGCTGTATCAAAGGATAAATATGCAACTGCAATTCAGATGTTGGGAAATTGCTTCCAGATTCCTTGCATCCAAACAGCCTGCTTCCAGAGGGAGGTTGGAGCAGAAATACTGAGGTTTAACAGATCTTGGCACAGTAAGCAAGTTTCAAATGGAAGAGAGCTGAAGTTTTGCATACATATTAAAAGGTAAATGAGGGAATTTGTGTGATAACAGCTTGTCAATCTGATATTGATCCTGGGTGAAATATTAAATGTTTGACACAAGACTATTAATAATGAATTAATTTAAGTGCCAAAGAATTAAAGGATTGAAACACAATTAATGCCAGTCAAGAGGAGAAAACCACAATATTGTTTTTGATAAAGATATATCTGAAATGTTCAACATGATCTATTTTCTGTTATTTATTTAGACCCTTGCTTATCAACTCATTGTTGCATAATATTTCAATTAAAAAGNCTGATAAATATTTCCTTGAAATTCCTGTAGCAAGGATTAATAATCAAAGAGGATGTTTTGCTGGCAGGATTTCAGAGAACAGTTCTAAACCCGCCATTACTTAACATTTTATCAAAGACTTGAAATGAAATACAAATTAATTCCTGATAACATTTATGAATGACACAAGAAATAGGGAAATTAATCTAATGAAGAGGAAAGATAAGTAGTCCAAAGTGATCTGGGCTGCTTGATAAATTGGGCATAACCTAGCAAAATGAATGCCAGCATAGGTTGTACAAATTACGGAGGTCAAGATTCTCTAAAGCAGACTTTTCTGAAAAGGTTTTGGGCAGTAAATAGTATGATTAGTTTTCTGTGTAGCATTCAAGAAGTGTATTGCATGGCGATTGAAGAGCATTTCTTCAAGATTTATCGTTAATCCAAAGAAGAAATTTGCTTTACTGCTTTGAGTTTCCTATGTGATTCAGCTTTTACTTTTAATGCATTTTCTGCCTTGTATTCTACTGCCTGATGCTGTACAGAACAGCTGAATGACCATAACTACCAGATTGTGGATTATGCTTTCATGAAAGATTTATGTTAGTGTAAAAATGCCTTGTTCTCAAATACCAAGAATAACAAAGCCACAGTGTCTGTTCACTGTCACTCTGGATGGTCTAGTAAATTAAATGTTTGAAATATTAAGTATAAGAAACCAAGCAAATACAAACAAAAAAAATTAAAATACAAATCTAAAATATATTACCAATGCTCATGTTAGGAGTTCTTAGGCACAAAGATTAGGTTGTAGTTTTAGATTGAACTCCTCAGTCTGAGTCCGATTATCTGAGTTCCATCTTTGCATTACTTTTCCACATATCCAACTATCAAGTCACACACTGTGGCAGCAGTGGCAATTTCTCATATCAACGGTCTCAAATGCCTATTTTACACACATGCAGTGTAAAGGACAGCTGGAAGCAAGTCTGACTAGAGCTGGAATGCATAGAAACATTGCTATCAGAAGAGTACCATTCCCCGAGACCAGGACAAACAAGAAATATTTTAGGAAATTTGCTTAGAATTCACCTGATAAGATTTGAAAGATACAAGCATGTGCCTATATCAAATAAAACTTTCCAAATAACTCACAATACACTGTTCAAAGGCACTTCAGGAGCTACAATTTACATTTTGCAAGTCATATTGAATGCTCACTATGTATATATCTTTGCAGACCATTTGTGTAAAACCAGCAATTGTGTAGCTGCCATTACTGATTAGATTCACCATACAACATACCTTGCACAGTAGCTTATTTCTAACAGTCAGTATCAAACTACCTGCCAACTTTTGCAATCCCTTTCCATAGCAATGTTTACCTCCTCAGTTTCGAGGACAGACCATTAGTTGTTATTAATATAAAAAGAGTCAATTTACTTTGACATACAGAGTCTAAATCACAGGTTCCTCAAGGCCCACAAAGGAGTGATAAATTCTGACCTATCATACTTACTGCTATATCAGGAATTGTATTTCTTTGATGTATTAAAATTGGATTCATATAAGGCAGTGAAAGTTTCATACATTTGCTCTGTATACTATCTGTACATCTATAACTTTTTTCTCATTCTAGAAAATATTCATCTTTTGCATGGGCTACACACACAAGAAGCCAGGATACTAACCAGCAGAACACATCTGTTCTGACTAAATTAAAAAGTCCAGCTCAACTCAGCACCCTTTTCCATCATCAGATTTCACCATGAAGAACATCATCATAAACAGTCTGGTGAAATGTTTGTATAATTCTACCTTTTCTCTCCTACCATGTCCAACAGAGGATGAATAGGAAGCAATGAGAACATACACATTTAAAGATAATTCCCCAGAATAATCTATAGTTTCCAGTAATTTGTGGCTCAGACTTCAAGGAAAAAAGGGATATCTATAAGTTCCCTTCCTTTATTGTCCTAATAATTTTTTGAACCTCCGAAGCAGAAAGTTTTTCTTTATAAAATCATATTCACAGTATTTAATTAGTCCTGCATAGACAGCAGAATCACTGATCTGTAGTCACCCAGATCACCTTTGCAATCTTAAAAAAAAAAAAACCCACTGGTGCCACTTCTGCCACTTCCTGTCCTCTAACGGCACAGTAGCTTTAAGATGGAGCTAGCCGAACTACGAATTGTGATAAGCAGTTTCATTTGAGTTATTTTAGTATTCTGTGGCAAATATCTGATCATCAAAATTTCTGTTTGTTCATTTTCTCTACATGTTCCATACTTTTTCTACCAAACAATTTAACAGATTCCCTGACAGGCCAAACTTCCTCTTTTTATGCCTTAATTTTCAATTAGCTCAACACACTCTTTGCCAACTCTTCTCAATCTGAGGTCTTTGGAAAAGATTTATGACTGCATTTTATGTTTTTAAAAAAATGATTCCTTAGACAATTTGGGGTTTGGATAAATATATATTTTGCAGATAGCTTACTAGAATTTCTGACCCTTTCTATTTGCCCTTTTCTTTGATTTATAGCGAAGGACAGCAAATTCAAAGACAAATTGCACATCCAGAGCTAGCTCTTCAAATAAGAATCTTAAATCCTTAGTATTTCCTACTGCATGTTGACACTTTCTTAATACTATTCCCAAAGACTTCATTGAGACTTTCTCGGAAAAAAAAACAAAACAAAACCCAAGCATTCAAAGAAACCCAGAATTATATTTGTTTTCCTTCAAACTCTATATTATTCAGTGAATTAAGTAAAAAATTGTGGACATTTTGTTATAATAACATATTTAAGACAAATTAATAGATCGTGAACTGTAATCAAAACAGACAAAGAAGATATGACTGCTTAGATCTGGGATGTTGTGTTTTTAAACTAGCTTGCTTAGATTCCTTTATAGATGCTTCTTGGTTTAAAGGACAAATACGCTGTATATCAGAGCCTCATAACAATCTTATGATATATGCACATTACCTAACCAGTCTGTATTGTGCAATTTAGAAAGTTTTCAAAGGGTTTCCCAATTAGCTCATGTTTCAGACTAAAGCTTCATCTATGTAATATTTTTATGGGGCTAAATCCCAGATGGAGATATCCCAGGCAGAGAGCAATGCTCTGCTTTGCTTTTATGCTGCTCTCCATATCTCAGTTTTCCTGCATTACACAGCACAAAGCCACAAAGATATATTGGTTTAGTTAAAGTTACCTGATGTGTTTCCACAGACAGCTCAGCTCTGCAGCACAGACACGCCTGTCTATGTTGTTAGTGCCTTTTTGGCTCATACTATGCAGTATCAGCATCACAGACCAATCATATGCTCATAGACCATGGACCCAGTATAAAAAAAAAGGTCCCAACTGAAAATGCAATCAATTCATTCTAAGGACAGACAATACCCCTTGCCACAGGTATCATGGCAAGAGCTGGCAGATCAGACTGCTACTTCTGCTCTCAGAGGTATCGTTGCATCTGCCAGTGCTGTTATGTATTAGCCATACAGTCAGAGTTGGTAAAGAGGAAGGGATAAAGCTGCTTAACAGGAGCACATCATGTAACATAGGAACTACATATCACATCAGGCAATGCCAGCAGGAAGGTTCTTGCCTCGTACCTACCTCCTTCCCAATTAAGCCGTCCTTATTGCTTAACAAGACCAACATGCCAAGAGAAGCAAAACGAAGAAACCACAGTAAAAGGGAAGCATCTTTAGGGAAACACAACTTTGTGGAAGCCAAGCTTTGGTGAGAGGGCTGAAAATTGGAGAAGGTATAGAAGACTGAATATTTATACTCTATTTCAGATTTTCACTGCATACATTATTCAACACAGAGAATACCTGAGATTTTACTGTATGGATTTCTCTTTAATTTGAAAACTCATCTAAAATCTGTTAAGATAAGAATCTGCATTTGTCAGAAAATGAGTTAAAATTGAGGTGTTATTATAACATCATCATAATCAAAATTCTCTCTCTGTTTTTTTTTTTTTAAATTTAGAGACCAAAAAGGAGAAAAAAACCCCAACAAAACACTACCACCAACAAAAATACCCCCAAACTTCACAATATTGCAAGCTTGTTTCATGCATCTTTAAAACAAAAGAAAACATTTGTGAGCAGAGTATTTTAATCCTGCTAAAAGAACCGTAATAAACTTTTTTCAGTAAAAGCAGGGAGGGTGGGTTTTTTATTTTTTTTAAAGAAAATTAAGCTGTCACAGACAATCCTCAGCAAAGCCATCAGCACCTCTGAACACAGGACTCTGTAAAAATACTTCAGTTCTGAAAGAGGAAAGGTTATATCCCCTTTCCTGTTCACCTCAAGTATTTGACCTGGGGCTTATCATGCACCACAGTTATCCATGGTTCTGGGTCACTCAGTAGTCGGGGGCATGGAACTTTTGTTTTGTACATTTATTTCATTATTTTATGAGACAGAAATAGAATTTTTTCAGTTTATCTGTTAAGCCACTCTCCATAAAGAATCAAGTAATGTTTCATTGGTTCAAAGAAAAGGTGGGAAACCACTGGAGAGAGAAGAAAATTTAATCTCATGCCTTAGGAGATAGTAAAAGGCATTTTGAACTAGTATTCCTCCTATTTTTCCATCCATTTGACTATACTGTAGGACAAAAAGTATTGACAGCAATTCTTTCCTTCACTTGATTGTGTTCAATTTTTTACAAAGATATAGACAGGAAACTGAAACATACCAAAAAAAGAAATAAATGAGTCTTTTAAGAAAGTCATGTTCCCTTTGTATATGTGTACATGGGCTTACTGCATCCCAGAATAATTCTGAGTTCACACTTTTGGCAAGGTACTTATGTATTGCTCCTGGAACTAGAGAAAACTAGATTCACAGTAGAAAGCACTAGAGAATTCTGACCTACACATTCAATTATTCATTTCAGAAACAGGTAGAAAGAGCAAAAAAAGAAAAATAGGAAGCTCCATTCAAAGCACAAAAGAGGATCAATGATAAATCAATAGCAGTGTAACAGTGGTGAACCATCCATAATTATAATTTAACTATTGTTCTAGAGAATTCTGTTCCCCTGAAAAGTGCTGAGTACACTCTTGATGTGCAAGGATGTAACTAAGCATCATTTCCCCCCCTTGTTTCATATTACTAGCAACTTCAGTAATCAGGAAAATTTCTGGTTATTGTAGTGGGTGGTCCAGCTACAGTCCAGGGATCCAGATGTTTAATTTCAGACATGTTACTAGCACTTAATTAGAACTATTTGTAGAGTTTCAAGAAAAAGTTAGAGATCGATGCTTCACAAGACAGCTTTATAAAATCATTAGGTTCTCTGGACCTAACTAGGACCTCACTAATTAGCTTGTAGCCTTAAATCAGTCTATCACCTCAGACTGTCTTTTATCACCATTAACATGCTCTTTTAGAAATCTGTGCAGTTAAGCTTCTTGAGTTTAGGCTTTCCAAGTGCTTAATAGGTAAAATGTCAAGCTAATTCTTTAGCATTTAAGTGTTTTCAAGGATGCATACACTCATTATGTAATTGTATATACCTAACTGAGATAAATATGTTTTAAAGAAACAGTATATACCAAATAATATTTGGAGGAATATAAATAGAACTGCTACATTGCAGTATGTGCAGTAATTATCATTACAGATGTATGTGATTACAGCAGGTCACACCTGAAAAACCATTCTGGGAACACAAACGTGTAAGAGAAAGTCATTAATGTTTAGAGGAAGAATGCCAGGGGAGGGATTCCCCTTTAGAAGGGCAGGCAATAAACTCCATGAAAAGGATGGGAGCTGTTACAGTTTTTATTTGTTTCTGAAAGACCCTTCACAAAAAGCATAGAAAACAATAGAAAATACAGGCTCATCACTTGTCATAACAGGCAGTATAACAATAGATGAGAAAGTCACAGGTAAATTTTGCTTTGAGTTTTTTCAAGTCGTAAACGACAGTCAAGAGCTGTGACACCCAAGTTCAGAAAAACTTATAGTAGGGTCTCATATTTAATATCTGAATTATTTATCATTCAAGAAATTACATTTCAACTTTTAGTTGACACCCCTAAAGGATCTATATTCCCAGACAGCTTCCATACAGACCACCACAGTATGTGTTACATATAAACTAGTCTTCAGTTTTTGTAGTTTGAGTACTTTAGAGGCAGAAAATCCTAGTGATCACCTATTAAATTCTCAGTGGTTTTTTTTGGGAGGGGGAAGTACAAACATTTCAAGCTCATTTTTGTGTGTGCCTGAAAGAAATTACCAACATATCAAGTCTTCACCAAGGCATTTGTAAAAGAGCATTATTCTTTAGCCAGATAAGTACAACAGTTTGTCAATTGTCTGATTCTAAACTACCTGGGTTCTGGCAGAGAGAAGCTGCTTGGCCTCTCAAGTAATTCAAAAAAAGGCTTTGTTCTGAGTGACAGATGACCTAGTTCCCTTGACTTGTAAACTGGAGGGAAAAGTTGTTTATAACCATAAAAAGATATTTCTATAAGAAGCCAACATGCTCATTTTCTGAAAAAGATGGGATCCTGCCTAGCTGTTGACATTAGATCTTCAGCAAAGCACACACAGTCAGACAGGCAATCTATACTCCAATACCTGTAGAAAGCAATAGGTACCAATGAAATAAATACTTTTATTTCTATACAGTGTGTTTTCTTGCCTTATAACTCAGTGTAGATTTAAGTTTTCACCCCAAATAATTCCCAGACATTACTCTTTCTGGTTATTTTCTGATGTTATCAAACAGCCAACTATATTAATTATGTACTATTAAAATGCTTTAATGCTTCCATAACACTTACTTCATCCATCACACAACCATCTCTGGTCACAGGCACTTTACCATCTTTGTGAACATTTTTTTTTCTTTCTGTGCTTTTTGCCATGGTGTTCCTTACTGCCTTTCAAACAAAATATATAAACACAATAGCAGTGCTCTAGGGGCAGTCAGGGCACGCTGTTCTATACCTATAATTAATACACTATTCATTTGTTCAACAATTCCGGGGAGAAGGGATGTATTAAATCAGTAAATATTAAAGAATAATGAATTAATAATTTTAATAATTTAAAGAAGAAATGATGGACAACTGCTTCTACGTGCAGATATTTCACTCCTATTTCTGTCATGGTATGCTATGACTTATATACACTGCTGTATTTAAGAAAAGAAATATGTCTACTGAAAATAGTTCAACAGGGAACAATGTAAATGTGGGAGATGAACAAAATACTGGGGTTCAGGAGAGAAACTTTTCTACTGAAAGTTGTTCTATAACCACTTGTTGCAGGATTAATTCCTGTCATTGTACTAACTGGTTATTGTTGATATCTGGAGATAAGGCTTAAAGTTTTTCTGGCATGTGTTTAAGTAGCTGTTTGCTGTTGCTTTGAACAGAAGCCAAAATTTTGTTTATCACTGTTTTGAGCTGTAATGAAGCTTCCACAATCTCACAAAATTCTAGCTTTTGGCACTTTCACTACTTATCTTCTTATTATTCCTACTGACATATAGATACCTGCATGATCTGAGTAAAGAGTAGATCCTCTGGCTGTAATATTTGTTAGCTACCTAATGTGGTTTTATTTTCATGCTAGACCTCACTTTCACTACTTCTGGCACTCAGGATATATGCTAGATTAGAATTATTTTATCTGCTCTTCACTGTTCCTAACTTCTTTTAAAAATATTGAGGAGAAATTTTAATTAAAAAAAGCCTGCCTGGACAGAATATTGAAAAGCATACTGTAGTATAACTACATAAAAACAGGAAAAAGAAAGCTAGAAAATTTGAGTCCAAAGGCTGAGAAGGTGACAGAGAGCAAGACCATCTCTATTTTTTACCAATGAGCATGCAGTTAAATTAACACCCATAGCAATCATTTGAGGGTGGCAGGTTTGGCATGTCTATGACAGTAATGGAGTCTAACTGTATTATATCTTGATGTTTTGGAAAAACCTGTATTTGTTCTTGGAAGAGCAAGAGCAAATAACAACGGTCATAGCAACTCTTGATCTGTGTGCTCCAAGAGAAGCAATATATTTAGAAAACTCTGGACCTGCACAGCAACAGGGCTGTAACAAGGTAATGCAAGTAGCAAGGGAAGTGAGTTGATGTAATATTTTTTGATATGAGCGAAGGGTTCTATACTCTCTCTCACAGAATCCTTCCGGACTACATGTGCAGCACACAGCTGGATAAATGCATCATGTAATGGCTAAGCAAATGTGGTCTAAAGCTTCCAAGGCCAAAAGTCAAATAAAAGTGAATACAACTTGTTTGAAAATCATTGTATTTAAGTCACTTACTGGTTTTGCTTGTGCCATCACCAATTTATAAGCTTTGCATAATGAGGTACTGACTAGTACCTACAAGACACGGGTAATATTCATCTACACAGGAAAGGTTAATTTGTATGTAGCTGAGAAATAGCTACAGACCATAAACAAAGTATCTATACCTCAAAACCACTATGCAAACCATGTGCATTCCTCTTGTACCTGCTACACTTTAAAAGAGCAATTGCCTGATTATTTTGATTGCAGTCTAGAGCATAACCAACACAAATCAACCCTACTCCACAAAGGTATTTTGTTTTTTCCTCTTTTCAGTCATTTAGAACTTCAAGAAAACAATATTAAATTTATATTTACTACTTATGACATGGAAACATATTGCTGCTTTAATAATGTATGGAGTCTAAAAATACATACATTCACATATATATATGTATACATGCACACATAGAAACCACTACTTTGCCTCCAAATAGGCAAAGGTTTGGTTTATAAACCTCCTACTTGTGTGCATGCTGAAATCATAAACTATATTTTACATCAGAATTAAAAATAGATGTTTTCTTTTCTCACCTTGAATGTTAAAGGAACAGTACATTTAAGAGAGATGCAGCCTAATATGATTGCCCTTGCCAAGCAATGTCTCATCAATGGGAAGCTGATTTTGCACATCTAGATTTAATAATACTCACATAAAAGAAAGATCACAGGAGAATCTTAGTAAGAAGGTACTACCTTCTTTTTCACTATTTTCTTTCCTAAAAACTACCTCTTTGCAAGACATTTGCAATTCTCTTCTCTTTGGCTGAAGAAATATACAGTAGCTTTACTGGATTCATTCTCATTTGTTACTGGTGGGTTTGGTTGTGTTTTTGTTGTTGTTATTTGTTTCTAATTTGTTTGTTTAATTTATTTATTCCACCAAACCAATGGAGCTTTGGATGTCTCTCTCACACTGTGCCTAGCATGAAAATTACAAAATCTGGCATTAAGATTGCTTTTTCTCCTCTCCCACTTTTAGCGAAATTATTTTATTTTTATTGTTTCATCTTTGCTGACCTTGGTGCCGTGAGAGCTTATGCTACACACTGTAAACTTAGTTTGAACTTACTCCAGTCTTTTTAGAGTCCATCTGCTGGTAATTCTATGCTAAGAACTCCAAAGGCTTCACTGTGGACACTGACATTGTTCATGTACCCAAAGAATAGTTGTTCTTGTTACTCAAAAGTACACAAATATTGATTGGATCCCAAATGAAAACTGAGATTTTAAAATGAAAAATGATAGGAAGTAAGTCCAGACCACTTGCAGTAATTCTTCTCATTTGACTGCTGCTTTCAGAAGCTAGAGTTCCCCAAATAATTTTCATAAAGACACAATTGTATGTGTGGATTCCACATACATGTCTTCTGTACTTCCTGACAAAAAATATTTGACTACAGTACAAAGAACGCTATGGTACCTTAATAGCTGACCTTGTCACATGGAAAGCAAAAAAAAAAAAAAAAAAAAAAAACAAAAAAAATCCAGGCCCCNAAAAAAAAAAAAAAAAAAACACCAAAAAAAACAAAAAATCTTTCTCCCATCTTTGAAATGAAGGCTCAGATAAACGTGCAGCTTCACATTTCAGAACTTATTTCAGAATTGTCAAAATTGTGAAACCAGGCACTGGACATTTCAAATAAAACTGAATAGAAGCTGGAAGCAATTGTTACTTACCACTGGATAGTGTTTGGCTTGGGCTTTGCTGTCATTTGTATTGACGCTATAGAAGCAAAGGGAAAAGTTAATAGTATATAATTACTAATGTAATATNCAGTAGCTTTACATGAATTTTTTTGTTCGGCCTCTATCTAACCAGTCCATAGGAAAGTATGGTGGCAGAAATTCTCTTGGGACAAAGAATCGTTTTATGTTACTTATACTAAACTGTGGTACACATCAAACACATAGATGCTGACTTATTAGTGTACCACAGTTCTTGTGCAATAAAAGTACCTTAACTGAATTTTACACTGTTTTATAGAGAGTATTACTCGGTGTATTTCAATTTCAAGCAAGCCTGGCTCTTGTACACAGTCTGCCATCGCAGTGAAAACTCTTTGTTGCCATAACACCTTGTCCTCTAAATCCACAACAGCAAAATAGTTATGGCAGACAAAGTGCTGTGTAATTTCTATGATTTTTATTCTCCTGTCTTGCAAATGTAAGAATTTAGATGACAGTTTAATAAATAATTGAATTTCATTAAAGTCTACGTTGGTAACTAAGTCATTCAACAGAAAAAAAGGAGAAACTTTGGCTGGCTCAAACAATTAGTAACTGTAATTAAACTAGGTCTATTTTATAAATCTTAAAAACCCCCAAACAAACAGTGAAAACATTAAGAAGATGAAAGATTATAACAATGAACATAACAAACAAACCAATCTATTCCAGAATTTAATAAGTTAATCTTTTTAAGTCACTGATCTCTTCCTGAATATTGGATGTTTTATCATAAATCATATACCAAATATTCTAATATTTCTTTAGTCACTTGAGGTTTAAACATTTGTCCTTCTGAATCACTGTGAGCTTTGCTTTGTTACTAGAAATTTTCACAAAAAATTTACAGAACTTAGTCTGACTTTTGATACACTACAATGGTATATCATAGATATATACACACTGATTATGACACTGCAGTAGATTCAGTATAAAATTATATATTCCTGTTCAGTCTGAAACATTAAAACCAGAACTACCATAGCTACTATTTACCTAGGAAGCCCATGTTGTTTGTTCCTAATTCCTAGTGCTTGCTATGGGCTGAAAAATTTCTTAGAACAAACTAAAAGTACATATAACATTGATACAGTCACAACATCTTAACTAGAAAAGTAACATAATTTAAAATACACATATTTTATATGTCTAATAAGAGTAAATACTCCAGACCACCTTTTCATCATCAGTCCCTTTTCATGGATTAATTTCTGTTGGGTTTTTTTGTGTTTTGGTTTTTTGCTTTTTTGTTTGTTTGTTTTCAGGAGGTCGTGGGAAAATATTTTCTACTTTGTTTAATCCAAGTGTAATAACTTATTGCGATGCAATTGCTGGTCATGTAAGTTTTTTTCTTCCTTTATTTTCCTAGAGAAAAGCAAGCTGGGATATGTTTTTCTATATAGGACCTCTGGCTATTGTTTTTATTTANAAGGAACTCCTACTGAGACAATGAATAGCAAGGCTTGCCATTTCTTGTTTCTTCTCTCTTAGTAAAATGAACTGATGTCCTAAAACTTTCTCTTTCTGTTCTTCTTTATTCATGCCCACTACCACTATATCAGTATTTTTTTTCCCCCAATCTTCTAATTACATACATTTTTTTTTCACAGGAACTTAAAGTGTAATATTATATGAAATTTTGTATNAGTCTACGTTGGTAACTAAGTCATTCAACAGAAAAAAAGGAGAAACTTTGGCTGGCTCAAACAATTAGTAACTGTAATTAAACTAGGTCTATTTTATAAATCTTAAAAACCCCCAAACAAACAGTGAAAACATTAAGAAGATGAAAGATTATAACAATGAACATAACAAACAAACCAATCTATTCCAGAATTTAATAAGTTAATCTTTTTAAGTCACTGATCTCTTCCTGAATATTGGATGTTTTATCATAAATCATATACCAAATATTCTAATATTTCTTTAGTCACTTGAGGTTTAAACATTTGTCCTTCTGAATCACTGTGAGCTTTGCTTTGTTACTAGAAATTTTCACAAAAAATTTACAGAACTTAGTCTGACTTTTGATACACTACAATGGTATATCATAGATATATACACACTGATTATGACACTGCAGTAGATTCAGTATAAAATTATATATTCCTGTTCAGTCTGAAACATTAAAACCAGAACTACCATAGCTACTATTTACCTAGGAAGCCCATGTTGTTTGTTCCTAATTCCTAGTGCTTGCTATGGGCTGAAAAATTTCTTAGAACAAACTAAAAGTACATATAACATTGATACAGTCACAACATCTTAACTAGAAAAGTAACATAATTTAAAATACACATATTTTATATGTCTAATAAGAGTAAATACTCCAGACCACCTTTTCATCATCAGTCCCTTTTCATGGATTAATTTCTGTTGGGTTTTTTTGTGTTTTGGTTTTTTGCTTTTTTGTTTGTTTGTTTTCAGGAGGTCGTGGGAAAATATTTTCTACTTTGTTTAATCCAAGTGTAATAACTTATTGCGATGCAATTGCTGGTCATGTAAGTTTTTTTCTTCCTTTATTTTCCTAGAGAAAAGCAAGCTGGGATATGTTTTTCTATATAGGACCTCTGGCTATTGTTTTTATTTAGAAACACCTACAATGGTGGCAAATAAAATTTTATGGCCTCAAATCTGACATGTTTTTGTACAGAAGACACAGCAGACATATTTAGAGAATTGTATTTTCAATTCCATATTTCCAAAGAGCTAATTATACCAATTTATGGTGTTAATATGTTTTGAAACTATGCCCATTAATGCAGGAACAGTACATCCAAGGCATCTGTATCTTGAAACATGATTTCTATTGAAATGTGTCAGTTTTCAGTGAAGAAAGAGGCAGGCATAGTTCTCATGGTTTGGTTCACATTCAATGTCTGTGAGACAGGGAAAAGAGCATTATGACTTCCCATATCTCCCTTTATTGAGTACCACTGAGCAAGCAGATGAGTGAAGAACCTGTGATTCCACAAAAGCCCAAAGTAAAGGAACTGCTTACAGATAATTTTATCCTTAAGCAGCAAAGGTATTTATTCAGACATCAGGGAGCCAGCCAGCTCATGCTGGACAAACTAGCTCAAAGGCATCAGTGAAAAGCAAGGAAATTTATACAGTCTACATACATGATTGCAACATTTCAACATGCATAGTCATACAATTGCAGCATCTAATCATCATATTCATAAGAGGTGGAGTGCAGGTGGGACCCAGGTGGAGCTCGGGGCGGAGTCTTCTCTTGGCGCAGCTTTTGGGTTGCTGGTTCTGGTCTTCAGCCTTGCTTAGAGGGGCGACTGCTCTTCTTCCTTGCTGTGACCTTCCTTCTTTCTATTTTTGTGTGACCTGCTAGCTGAAGCTTGCAGAAACTCTTGGCTCAAAGCCCTTCTAGCCTATTCAAATGTCCACTGGGTCCTTATTTATAACCCTTAGATTCACTGTACAGTGGTTCTAGTATGATTAGGTTTGGGTACCGTGAGCAGAACAGAACAAGTTACAGATGTTCTTAACACAGGCAGAAGAGAGCAAGATACTTTAGTTAGCTCTTTTAGGCCCCACTCTCATTTCAACTGACAAAAGCAAATTTTTGTGTAGAGGTATGGAGGCAGGTAGTTTTGATATCTGGGGTATTCTGAATGTCAGATACCGAAAGAAGACTAAAATTAAGATGGCTTAGAAGCTTTGCCAGGATAACCAAGTTGCTAAAGAAAAGCTACTTAGAGAACTTCAGCCCTTGTGTTTTCAGTTCTAACCAGTGTTATGCAGTTAGTATTGTCTTAAGAAAGTACAAGGGCAATACTGAATATTCTACTAAATCCATGTTCAACAGCCTGTCAAATTAATTTTTCTGTTATTTGACTGCTGGAGGAAATCTCTGATCACTCTGCATATTAGCATTATGTTGGCCATCTCGATTTGAAACAAAACCTCTTTTTAAAATACGAACATACAATCATTATCGAGTAGAGGATCACTTGCCTTCAAGATAATTTGCAAGTGTTTTATCATCTTTGAGAAATTGTCAGCTGGGTAGATCAATTATGTTGCTGCTTTAAAGTTAGATTGAGTTTAGAGCCTGCTTCCTGACATGAAGAATTTCAAGATCTTATTATAGGCACTTTTATAATTAGTAATAGAGAGCAAAAAACTAGGCAGTAAATAAATGAGAAGCTGTCATGTGAAAAAGCAAAACAAGTTAATTTATCCCTTGTTCTTTGCTAAGGTTTACTCTACGCTGTATGTGTACCTTTCCATGTAAACACATTCAAGACAAATATGTCTCTATTTCCACAGGCAAAGCAAATGTACAGGCAGGAAAGTAGAGCTATATGTTGTTTTTGGCTTGGGAGGTTGTGCTTCTGAGAGAGGTGTGCATTGAGATCAATAACTCACTCATTTTAGCGCTACTGTCTTCTCAATACAGACAAAAGTAATAGCTAAGAGGCAGTACATGTCCTTACTAAAATTGCAGTAATTTGTATAAATGGCTTTTAAAAATATGTGAACAGATTAAGTAACCTAGATTTATTTCTAATAGCACATTTCCCTTGCTTAGCATGATCTGAGGTAAACTCCTTGACTAACATATCCAGTTATGTAATTAGGGTTTCACTGCCCCAGTGACCAGGATTCATGGTGCTAAGTTCTGGCATTTCATTATATCCATTATTATTTCATCAAGTATGTCATCAATTGCAAAAACATGACCATAAAGAAAAATTCTCATTATATACTTATTTTACTAAATATATACTTTATTTCACAGAATTGGTATTCGCTTCCTCAATTAATCTCCAGACTTCATATTGAAATACATAATCATATCCAAATTAAAACTCCTATACTAGTGCTAGCCACAGTTGAGCTGGAAATGGAGTCCTGTTTCCTTTTATATGAAATAGCCATATTTTTTCCATTATTCAGCAGAATGCACGTTTATTCCTAAAACAAGTCTTTATTGTATTAGAAATAAAATTATCAAGGAAGATTATATTATATCTATATTCTCTATAGATAAAAGTCATCATTTAAATGCAAAACATGAGAAAAAGTTGAAGTTAATGATTAGAAATAATTTCTTAGCCACTTCAGTTTCCTCTATGTTTTGAAGTCTATACAAGCTTAAAAAAAAAAAAAAAGAGTTCCAAACTAATAAATAAAATACTAGTCCCCTAAGATTATATTCTAAAATGGCAGGTATAAAAAAAATAGGTTGTTCGTAGAAGTTATTTGCACCCTTACATGGTGCTAAGGGCATGGATTATATTATAAAATACTCAAGGCCAATATTTGGGGTTACAAATTCAGACCCCACGCAGACTTCTATCTTCACTGAATTTCACTAAAGTGAGCACAGATCTGGGTTTGAATCACAGCCTGTGTTACAATCTGATTTTGCTGTAAGCATCCTTACTTTACCTTGTCATAACAGTAGCTTCATATTAAATTCAGTATTTGCTGGGAAATAAAGATGAAAAATGCAGTCTTAGCCTAAGAGCTGATAAAATATTATTTACCTGAACTGCGAGTGTCAATGTAACTTCAGTCTCTGAAAATAGGTTTTCTGTTTCTTACTGTCCTGGGGAGCATTATTATATTTTCCCCTATTTTGAAAACATTAAAATGCATAATTTTCAGTGCCATTCCCGAAGCATAATTTCATGTGTATGAAGGTAGCATGTTTTTATGAGTTACAGAGGTTTTCAGACACACAGTTTTCCTAATATTTTTGTATTAAGGGTAGAGAAATCTGGCAGAAAATAAGCCACTTTGCATTCCATCATGTCCTCCGAGAGGCTGGGTGTAGCTGAGATTAGTTTATGATTACAGCCAATTCAGCACTATCAGTCTGGTTGCAGTCAACAAGATCTTTCATGGTGACAGATTCACAAATAGTCCAGCTTATTGAAGTAACAAAAAGGCGGTAACTGCATTTACTGCATTAGCACTAGATATACTAAAACTAGATAATCATTAACTAAACCAAGTTACCTACTCAAGCTAAATAAACAAATTCAGCTTTTCACTAAGCTTAACTTCACAGTTAATTAGGCTTAGTTTTACGTGGGTGTACTCTGATACAGTCAAATGCCATTCTTTACCTGTTGCTGCCATCATAGATGGTGAGGGAGAACATCACTTTCTCACATTCCTATTGGTGAGTGTATTTTTTTCATGTGTAATTGAGGTTTTGGTTATCCTTGGTCAGGCTGAATTACAGGATGTATAGTTGAAACAAAGGCAGAATGGAACCATGGTACTTCGGTATCCCTTCCTCCTCCGTGCAGCTGAGGTAGCAGTTAAGACTGCCTGACCTTTGCCAATAGTCTGTACTTCCATAACCACATTCAAACCGCACATCATTACCTCCTCAAAGGACCAGATTTGTACTTTTAACAAGCCTGTTATGCCCACTGAAGGGGCAGTGGGGCTGACGGCTGGTGCAGAGCTGCAGGTGCTCTTCTGTGCCTCACAGAGACAGCATTGGGCCACAGTGCCTTGACTTTACCCCAGACACCCTTCAGTTGTCAGCCCTTGATCGAGCAAGTGCAAGATCAGCAAGGGGCTTGGCTCACATTCTTGCTCAACCAGGCTTATCAGTTCTCCACAGTAAGTCTGACAATTTTGCCACAGATAATAACTAAACCTATCCTAATAATGAGCACACAGTATTTTGTACATTTACGGATGGTCCACTAGCTAGGCATCAGTAAACTTGTATTTTACATTAAAAAACAACAGTGGCAGTTGACTTCAGTGATGAAGAAATCATTGTATCTATTGCCAAGTGCCAGAGCATTACTTGGGCTTATTAGAGTGAAGTAGCACAGAACTGCATATGCACCCAGTAAATTTTTTAAATCAAAATACTTTCATAATAAATTAGCCCACTAGTTTTAGTTGAGCAGTACAACTGGCATATTAAAACTAGTCTCTTCTCCTGCAATAATTCTGATTCTTGCATAAGTCAGGATGACTTGTATAATCTATGTAACATACAGATACTGTCTCTGTTTTCCTTTCCTTTGGTTTTATGAAAGTTTTGATTTCATAGCTGAGAAAAGTTAATTAATCTGTTGACGGCACTGATACAGAAAATTCAAAACTTAATTCAAATATATTAAAATGGTTTTCACAATGGGAAAAGCTCCAGCTGCTCTGTCCTCAAAATCTCTTGTAGCCTTGAAATAGACCTTCATGTCTCCAATCTCCATGCCATCTTGACTGATCATAATTTATTCCAGCTGTTGCAATTATATTTTCTTTTGGCCTGTATTTTTTCTTTCACGCATCCCCACTCTTTCACACTGAAAAATCAAAACCACAAACGAAAAACAACAAACAGCAACAAGTTAGGGAAAGAAACCATTGTCTTATATCCACTGAGTTCCCACAAAGAGAATAATGAAATCCAGAAGACTCTGGGTGCTTTAACAAGTTGACTCATACATTCATCATATTTGCTGATTTTAGTTCAGCTGCAGTTTTAGAAGGCAAAGTAATCATTGGACATTCACATGGCAGATAATCCTTTCCAAGTTCTATAACATGCCTTGAACTGTTTTTATCAGCTGAACTAACAAATTTATTATTTCTTTTTTGATCTCAGTTGCTCAGAGCTTATGACTGATTTTGTGTTTGTGTAGTCTTTCACACTCTTAAAACCACATGAATACAGAATATTAAAACACTTGATGTATACTGCTGTAACTCCATTTACTTTCTCTTTTTTGACTAGTTTTGTCATGAGGAAACATTTGAGGCCATTTTGAGAAACTATTTGGAGTTTTTAAAAATTATTTAGTACCACACGATTTTTTTAGTCTCAAAATTAACTACTGGTAAATATAAAAGGGTTAATGTTATTTTCTTGGATAACAGAGATATTCTAAAATGTATAAACACATGAATCTGTGGATCCTTGTGGAATTTCATTAAGGTTCCACAGTATGTGGGCGGGAAAGTTTCTCTCACAGGTTTCAACAGAACTTACTCAACTGGGGATAAATGGTGGGTTAGACTTTCTACAAAATTTTAGATGTAGCAGAAGTCAATGAAAGTCTTTATATAATTGTCAAAAGGTTCCAATATTTCACCCTCATTGCTGTTCTATTCAAATAAGATATAATAAACACTATTTATAATTGGTAATGAAGCATACCCTTCCCCAAAGAGAAACCCTCAGCCTTGAGGTAAAAAACATGGAAATAATTTCCTGTGGAGCTACAATTAACTATTTCTTTAAGAAAACAGGCATTTTGCTTTTCATCCTGAAAGAAANTTGTTTGTTTGTTTTTTTCTATTTAATTGAATTCTAGGGCAAGTAAGGTTATAAAATGAATTTGATGGAGTTTAGCTTCTAAAAATAAGGTTTTCTCCCAAACAAAAGATAGCTTTACTGGCAGTGATACTGAAAAGAATGTATAAACAGTCTTACTTATCCCTCCTAAATAAGAAAAAAATCTAATTTTAGGAACAATGTGAAGGTGTGTATGTTATTTTTTAAAGAAATGCTAGTTAATATTGCAATTCACCAGAACTGTCAACCTAAGTATGATGCCTGACATTGAAGGAATGATTTTCTCCTAGTTCTAAAGATAGCTAAGGAAAAAAAAAAAAAAGTAATTCTGATATCATCTTCAAAAGGTAAAATTCAAAGGCTATTTACAACTCTGGAAGAAAACACTGACCCTTGTTATTCAAGATAAAAGTATTTCAATTCAGATTGAAAACAAATTGAATTATCACATTCCAGGTGAAGCCATAGAGTATTTCTCCACAGAAATTACACCAGAAACTTAATCTGGAAGAACAGGTGGGCACATCTGAAAGAGTACAAGGATGCTGTGATGTTGTGCGGGAAAAAAATTAGAAAAGCCAAAGCTCAACTAGAACTTAATCCAGTGACTGCCATAAAAAGCACTATTTCTATAAACACATCAGCAACCAAAGAAGGGCTAAGGAGAATTTTGGTCCTTTACTGGATGCAGACAGAAACATAACAACAAAAGATGAAGAAAAGGCTGAGGTACTTAATGCTTTCTTTGTCTCAGTTTTTAGAAGTACAACCAAGTGTATCAGGATGCCCAAGGCCCTGAGCTGGAAAAAAGGAATGGGGAGCAGAATTAAGCACCCATAATTCATGGAAAAACGGTCAGCAAATTGCTACACCACTTAGCCACACACAAGTCTATGGGGCTGGATGGGATCCACCCAAGGATATTGAGGTAGCTGGTAGAAAACCTTACTGAGCCATTTTCCAGCATTTATCAGGAGTCCTGACTAATAGGAGAGGTCCCAGACGAATGGAGGTTAACAGATGTGACATCCATCTATAAGGCCAGAAGGGCCAGAAGAAGGATCCAGAGAACTACAGGCCTGTCAGTCTGACCTCAGTGCTCAGGAAAAGCATGGAGCAGATCACCTTGAGTACCATCACACAGTATGGTGCAGGACAATCAGGGTATCAGGTCCTGCTTGACTGACTAGATCTTCTCTATGACAAGGTGACATGCTTAATGGATGAGGGAAAGACTGTGAATGTTGTCTACCTAGACTGTAGTAAAGCCTTTGATATCATTTCCCACAGCATTCTCCTTGAGACACTATCTGCTCATGGCTTGGATGAGTGCACTTTTGGCCAGATAGAACCGACTATCAGGATGTCTGATCCCAAACAGAGGTGGTGAATGGGGCTACATCCAGCTGGCAGCTGGTCACTAGTGGTGTTCCCCAGGCCTCAGTATTGCAAACAGTCCTGTTTAATATCTTCATTGATGACCTGGATGTGGGGATCCAGTGCATCCCCAGTCAGTTTGCAGATGACACTAAATTGGGCAGGAGTGTTGGAGGGTAGGAAGGCTCTGCAGAGGGTTCTGGATAGGCTGGATTCATAGTCTGAGGCCAACTGTATGAGGTTCAACAAGGTGAAGTGACAGGTCCTGCACTTGGTTCACAACAAGCCCATGCTACAGGCTTGAGGAAGAGTGGCTGGAAAACTGCTTGCTAGAAATGTGCCTGGGGGTGCTGATCAACAGCCAGCTAAACATAAGCCACTAGAGTGTGCCCAGGTGGCCAAGAAGTAATATTATGCTGTCAGGACAGGGCAGTGATTGTCCCTCTGTACTGGACCCTGATGAGGCCACACCTCAAATCTTGTATTCGGTTTTGGGCAGCTCACTACAAGAAAGACACTGAAGTGCTGGAGCATGTCCAGAGAAGGGCAACAATGTGCAATGATTACTTTGCCTTCTACAACGGAGAAGGGTCTGGAGCACATGTCCTATGAGGAGTGGTTGAGGGAGCTGGGGTTGTTTAGTTTTGAGATTCTGATTCTGTCTACATGGGTACATCTCTGATGTATGAACGACTTAATAAACTACTTCATATTTACCATCTAAACTGCTTTCAATCTCTTGTAAGAAAAAAAAATTGCAGTGAAGGAATATTGGAGATTAGAGGGTGGTGGGTTTTTTTTGGTTTTTTTTTTGTTTTTTTTTTTTTTTTTTTTTTTTTTTGTTTTTTTTTTTTTTTTGGTTNNTTTTTTTTTTTGGTTTTGCTTTTGCTTTTGGTTTTGTTTTTTTTTTGTTTTGTTTTGTTTTTATATTGAAGAGAGAATTGATACCTTTAAAAACATTATTAAATATCCAATACCTGAGTTCAGTAATCTTAAGTGCTTTTCTTTCAAATATAACAGAAATATGTTTATATACCACACTGCCAGATTTAACGTCATCTCTGTAAGGTTATCTCTGTAAGGAAATACTCAGATCTTTATATAGAGTCCTCAAATTTTCTAACTTGTTCTAATGAATTAAATGTATAAGGAAAATAAATTGGCTAGAACTTTAATAGATCAGACTATCCTAATTGACTGCTCAAAAAATGTGCCATTTCACTAATGACTTTGTATTTGTTTTACCTAAGTGTATTTAGCCTTACCTCTATCTAAAAAGGGAAACAGAAAACCCATTATAAAAAAGAAAATCTTAAAAACACAAATGCATAGAAATGAGAAAATGTTAATAAAATGTTCTTCAGGGTGAACCTAAAGTACACGTATATCTCACAAAACTAGGCTCTACCTCTCTAATTAAATTTTTAAATTGACTACTCTTAATATATTGAGCAACCCCCTAAGATTTTAAAGTCACCTTCTAAATCCAATTGTGAACAATCATTTACTCTGCTTCTTTCCTCTGTTTAGAGTATGATAAATTATTCACCTCACAGTCACCACTAAGACTCAGCAAATGTGATTAAAATGTGGAAAACTAAAGAATCTGGGTGGAATTGCAGTGGAAAGGATTATTTCTTTGATGATAAAATGCAAGTAAATAACTGCAATTGTCTTTAAAACATAGAGTAGTACCCCATGTAAACGTTAACATAAAAACAATGTGTTTTTTTCCATAAAAAGTTCAGATCTTGGAACTGACATCCTAATTAGGGTCTTAAGAGCCCAGTGTCACTGCATTATGACATTTTTCTATGTAACACGTTCTCTGTAACCAACATGTCTGATCATAGTCTATATAGGTTGTGATAGAAAGTTGAGGGAATCAAGAAAATTTATGTACATATCTAAAAAGCTAAGGGATCAAAAAGTTTTAAGTGATGTAGTCTTATCAAGAGGTCAACATAAAAGAAAAACAATGGTAATCAGATATCTGTCACACTAAATTAGATGGACTTAAAACACCACTGAAAATACAGAGCTTGCGTAGCATTTTTGGAAAGTGTAGGTGAAACTGAATTTTGCCAGGCCTAAAACATAGGTCTTTATCCTTGCAGCAGTGTCAGACTAGGTATGAAGAAGGGAAGGGCAGGAAGAGCTGGCTGTGATTAACATGGTTAACATGGTTTTAGTGGTCTACAGCATATTTCAGTGAGAGCTGAGTATACAAGGGGAGACTAACTTACAGTATGTTCCACTCTGTTTAAATTCAGGAGTGAGGAGATTCCTTTCCCCTGTTTAGCTTTCTAATCTTTCTCTCCTAGTTTTTTTTCAAACTTGCCTTCTTCCATTGATATGCCCTCCCTGCTCTCTGACATGCCAGAGCTCCAGTGATGAGCCTTGTCTCCAACTATATCACATGTCCTTTCGGCCTTTTATCTTAGTGAAGGTATGGGGGAAATACTGCTTCTATAGATGCATCAGTCACAATGGCTAAGACAGGGACAGGGGGTTACCTTATCAAATGCCAAAGGAATTGCTACAAGGAGGACAGGGAGTTCTAGCCACACTTTGGGATGAAAGAGGGAACCTTTTAACCACTGTAGAAGTCAAGAAGATAATGGGCCAATGTGTATGTTTCAAACACTGATAAACATACAGCCATGGAGCCAAACAAGGATTGTTGGTAAGAATATGTTCTGAGAAAGAACAGGATGTGGCTGGAGAAGGGGCCATATGGAGATAGACCTGCACTTTCTTGAGACAAAGGGTCTTGTACTAGCTCCTGTAGATAAGCACAGCACAGTACAGTGTAGGTACAGAAATGAGGTCAAGAAAAGAGAATGGACTGTTGACCAGAGGCTGATCCAGTAGGGGGTATCAAGACTGTCAAAGACCCCCAAAGCCCTCTGACCACTTTCCAGATAGTTCAGAAGAATGGACTGCACATGATAATTAATTTAATAGAAGAATTAATTTCATAAGAAGAAATTTAGCTCTAGGGCAGGGAAAACTTTTCTATAAGAAGGTAACTCCACAAAGCCTGGGAGACGCCCCCAGGACCCTGAACACCCCACCAGCTGGATCAATGTTAAAACCAGAACCAGTGATGTTTCTTTCTTTCCTCCTTTTTCCTTTCTTTCTCCCTTTCTCAAATCCCTCTCTTCAGTTTCACCCTATCCCTTATTTAGAATCCACAGCCTAGTGTTTATTCTTGAAGATAAGGGACTAACTTTTATCAATTTCCATGCCAGATGTATGGTTTACTAATAAAACTTCATAAGTTTTTGCAGACACTCTGACTTTTTTTTTGGCTTTTTTTGACCATGGGCATCTATGAATCCACAACCACTATCCCTCTGACCATTCCTTAGGTGCTGGCATGTGCTTTCTTTAAATACATGTCAAGGTGTATCTTCTGAAGAAGAAGTGTACATAGAGTGAAAAAAGAAAACTTCTTTACCCACAAAACTTTTGTGAGGTTGTCATCTTTTTTTCTTTTAATGACTGATCTTGACTTTTTTTTTTTTTTTTTTTTTAAATCCGTAGCCTTGCACACACTGTTTAAATAAATGTGACACTCTCCCGCAGGGGCTGAAATGCTCTGATTACCTCTAGGACACAATGGAGAAAAAAAAGAGAACTCAAAAAGTTGGAGAAAACAAAAAGTTGTCTAATTATCTACATATTAAAGGCTTTAAGAAGAATGCAATAGAAATGAGAAAGATCTGAAATACCAGACAAAAGAGTAAAAACCCTTCTGTAGAGACTTTGCCACAAATTATCTACAGAGAAATTGAAGGATATAACAGTAAGTGATCACATATTTAGAGACTTTTGCTTATAAGAAAAGATGGAAAGAACTGGAGTAATTTCTAGAGAAAGCATGATGAGAGAGATGATAATTCATAAATATCTGCTGCTTCAAAGAGAGGAAATTAACTGCTCTTGTTCCATCTCCATTAACAGTATAAATCCTTCACACTTCTTTATCAACATGTTTATTTGTAATGTTATTTCTAGTGATGAGTAAGCACTAGCATATGCTGAAATAGAGATCTCAAATACATATTATCAAGTATTTTAAAAATACTACAGATACACAGCATTTCCTGCTTTGAGGTAACTGAACTTTTAATACTGTTTCCAGCTGTTTTTCCTTTTGTGCTATGCCTTTATCCATTCTAAATTTTACTGCATTTAAAGAAGCAAAAATGGGTTATCTGCTTGTGTCATTTGAAGGATTATGCCAGAATTTTTACTTTAGACTTGAGTATTACAAACTGAGTAGGTTTTGGTCATAACTGAACATCAGATTTAATTTCCATTTATTGTAATAACTAGCAAAACAGAAGCACAACCAGATCTTCCAATCAACTTCACCCCAGCAAAGCCCTGCAATGCTAAAACAATCCTTTAAATCTGACAGTGCTAATTAATGTACCAATCACTTTATCAAGCAAGCAAACACAAAAAGGTGCAATGGAGAAAATAAAGTTTTCATCAAGGGCAATGTGATCAAACATTGAAAATGAAAAATCCTTCATCTTTATGATGACTCTCTGCACAGGTGCAAATAAAACATTTGAATTTATATCACTGTCCTGGAATATTTTAAAGTATCAGTCTTTAAGAAAAAATGCAGATAGGTATTGCTGTTAAATGGTAGTAATTTCTCCCAAAAATTGAAAAAACAACTTTTTCTTTTGAGGTTTTCCACTAACTTGGCATAGAAGGACTTACATAGGGGGAAAAAAAATAAGAGAATTAGTGTAGGGAAAAGAAAACTGCTGTAAGCTCTTAGGTATATTTATTACAACTACTACAGCAGAGAAATTCATCAAGAATATTCTTTCTCCTTAAAAAAAATACTGACAATGGCCTTGATATCTGGGATGATTTGTTTGCAAACTGAAGCAATAACTATGGAACTTAATTCTTGAGTGCAGAGAATGAAACTGGTGGCAGCCCCTAACATAATCAGTTAATTCATTTTAAAACATTTGCTTTCAGTTGGAGCTAAATATTGAAATAAACCTCTTCTCCATAAAACCATTTTTTGTCCCATAAGTCTAATAATAAAAAAGATCTTCTGGCAGATTCAACGGATTCTTTTTCCTCATCAGTCCACTGGAGATACGCAGTGCACACATTTCACAGGCAATTGTCTGATTGTAGCTGCTTTTAACATCAGTGTGGAATTTCTTTCAATTTGCACTAAGATGACAGCTGTGGTAGTTCAAACTGGATCATGATCCATCATATAAGGAGCAGTTATCCCACATACCCTGCCACATTTGTTATAAAAGTAAAGTGCCTTCTATTTCAAGCAATAGTTGAAGGAATACTCAGTCTGCATCAAGATTAAAAAAAAGAAAAATGTTCCTAGCACTGCCTAGAGGTAAGAAATAGAAGATAGCAAAACCCTAAGTTCACGAACCTGAACTTTTAAATAAAGAATGTAGGGTTTTGGTATTTTGATTCTTTTTAATTTATAATCTTTAGATCTACCATTTGGAAAATAAATATTTCTATTACAGTAAGCAAAATAAAACTGTCTTTCCTCTGAAGTATACACAACTGTCTTATTGCTGTCAAAGCAGAAGATCCAAAGTATTTGTGAAACGACAGGATTTATCATTAGATACAAACACAATATTTCTTTTAACCTAAATAGGACATATATTTCAGTGCAGAATTTAACTATGAAGTCTAACTTCAATTGTGTTAACACAAGGAAAAATAAAACAGCATAATTTAGCATATTATGGAGTTTCCCAGTGATTATTTCTTTTTTATTCTTGTATCTTTATGATTGACTGTAATTTTTTTCCAGGGCTGGTGAAAGAAAATGGTTGAGACAAATATTGACATACATGGAAATATGCATTTGATGATGAGATGATAATGATTATGGACTGAAAACTGTAAACCTGACTCTGCTGTGCCTTAAATTATTATTTTTAAAATTCAAATTTCTTCTTTTGCCATATTTATCTTTCATTTTACAATATAAAGTTATGTTTAGGACTGCAAGTAGTTGGAAAATTGGACATAGTTGACTAAGCATCAGACCACAGTCTGCTTGCTAGGACAGACATGGATTCAACTCATGATCATTGTAATTTACAAAATGATATTTTATACATTATCTTCCTTAAATAAATTAATCATCCTGCAGAATTTTAACTGTACTGTCTGACATTAAATAAATTATATACACCTAAATATGTTCATATGTATATGGAAAAGTTAGCTGTCATGGTGATCTTTTAACCTAATTTCAGTTAATCATTCTCAGTTTGAAGCAAGAAGTGCAACACAGAAAAACATAAAATTGCTTAAATTTAATGCTAATTATTTTGCTTTTCTTGATTATGGAAAATCACAGAATCATAGAATATACTGAGTTGGAAGGCACCCACAAGGATCACTGAGTCCAACTCCTGGCCCTGTGCAGGATACCTCAAGAACCACTATGTGCCTGAGAGCATTGTCCAAATGCTTCCTGAACTCTGTCAGGCTTGGTGCTGTGACCACTTTCCATGATCTTTACCTCTAGTAAGAGAAGCACCCTGCATTTTTCTCCCCTTTTGGCATCATCAAAAATTGTAGGTTAATATATACATAAGAGCAAATTTTTAATCCTTTCAATCTATACAGTTTTTTTCCCAACTAGCCTTTCTTGTAGAACATAAACCTATGGGGATCAGGGCCTACAAAAATGGTGCTTCTAGCTGTCTGAAGAAGGCACTGTCTACTCCTTCCTGATCAGTCTGTAACAGACATCTGTATAATGTTGCCTTGGCAGTCTTTCAACATCTTAAATCAGGCCCTCAAGCAAGCAGCAAATGTCTCCAGATGACAGACTGACAGGTGGCAGCCACTGCACTCTGCAGCACAGTCTTCCTCTGCTATCACTCACCACTTCCTCCTGATTCTCATGCATGACTCAGGCTCAGCTTGGATGATTCAATTGATGGACCTCTCAATAACTCATCTCCTGGAAGAACACTGAAACTCTTCTGCACCTGCAGATCTTCAGATAGGGCAGGAACTGTCTTCCTGGTGTCAAAAAGTACCAACTTCTAGCCCTTTTCTACCACAGAAATCCCCATTTTCCAACTTGATATGGACTCACTCTGACTACTCCTTCATTTGGGAGTTTGGCCTCTTGAAACTGCAGGGTCTCAGAGGAAATCCAGTGAAGTTCTTCTTGTCCCTGATGCTGCCCAGTCTGCTGACCTCTTTCTCCATTCCTTCCAGCTGGTAACACATCCTCAACCTCTACCTCTTCTTCAAGACAGATCATCTCCTGCTGTTATAACCTCAGTGAGAGGTGCCAGACACATCTGCAGCCCAAGAACTGCAGGGCTGCCTCCTCTTTCAGGAGCTCATTGTTGGTCAAGGCCTCTGATGTTACAGGAGAAATTATTTCAGTCATGGGATCATGTCCCAGTGCACTTTGCTGAGGGCATAACGCTGTCCTGTGCAGTTGCAGACCCATTCTGTGTACTTGTCTGTGTGAACTGTTGCACAGACTGCTGCATCTTTGGGTATCTCTGTTATCTGCACCTAATACATGAAGGCACCTATGTTTGGTAATCTCTAGTTGAAAATAGATTGCCATGTTCACCTGCAGTGAAAACTTGACTTCTGAACTGTAATTTAAAGTAAAACCAAACCCAAGCATATAAAGCTCTTGAGACCAAGAAAAAAGACAGAAATGGAAGCAGAGAGGGTGATGGATTAGCTGAGTCCATAGTGAATGCATATATTGCATAGTAAAGTACACTGATCCGACTTCTATTTTCCAGGACAGATGTCATTCTTTTACCTGCAGTTACAAATGCAACTATGCTATTTCGTTGCTGTTAAGCTTCATCTACATGAGTAGTTTTTTGCTAGGACTCTGCAAAACTAACAGGCATTCTGCTACTTAGAATTTTCTTGAAGAAAGAAGAGGGGAAAAAAAGCCAAAAGAATACAGTATTTTTTTTTTTTTTAAATAACATCACAGTTCTTCAAATTATATATCTCAAAGGGTTGCTTGTTTTTTACCAATTAATTGTTAAGGAACAAAACAGGAAAAAAAAAGAAACATACAAAGATAGAAGAACAGGGAACTATTTTTCAAAATGAGAATTATTAGGAAAACTCTCAAAGAAATAATCTGACAAAGATTATTCAATTCAAATACTGCATCTCGTTTAACTTGACCTTGAGTTGCAGATTGCTGTAGGCTAGGACAGAATACCATAGAAGCATTTTTCACAATCTGCTAATAAACATCCACCAGCTTAATGGGTTTGGTAAATTTTACATATAGTAGAACTGTGCATATGTTAAGGAAAATGAGGGTGGATTATGAGTGGACAAACAGAATCACTCAAATTATATCTGAAAATTGTCTGTTTAATTTTTGGCTAGGGACCTTTTTTAGTACAAATGTTTTCTTACAGAAACATTTTTGCTTAAGGAACCTTGTTTAGATGACCTATAGTTCTGCTTTATGTTTAGTACAAGTAATTCACTGTAGTAGTCTAAACTGAAAATTATATGATGGCTCCTCTGACTAAAGTGAACAAAGAGGGGGATTTTATTATTCTTATGTTTTCTCATCTGTTTTGGAAGGAAAGGATGGCCTTTTAATGAGAAAATGTGTCCTCAAAAAAAGAATACTTTAAAAAGTATTCATTCACTAGTTTTAGTGAAAATCTCTGGGCAGTGTCTTCTCTTGTGCCCAACCTCCACATGATCTAAGAAGAAAGAAAAGTGTGTTTCATAACTTAAGGTTGCCATAAAAAGTCTTGCTGACCACTGCAAATATCATATGTGTTTAATGTGAAGATCCCTATAAACTATCAAATGACATAGTGAAAATGGTTCTTATTTCTACTTTCTTTTTTTCTTTTTTTTTCATGTGTGTGTGGGGATGGGTGTAAGACTGCAAAAGTAGTGGGAGCTGAGGACTCAGATGCTGAATACACCCATAAAAATGTACAAAATGATTGACACTTCTAAACAAAAACGTCAAGTACTTGAGGATGTAAAAGATCAGATATGCCATCAGTGTGGTAAAATGGACTTATCCAGGAAACACCTAGAGGCAAAAGAAAATGCCTGGAGGGGAAATTGAAAAACAAACAAGCAAAGATGCACAATAGCATAGATAAATAGGAATGCAAGCTAACAGAGCATAACAAAAAGGTTTCCATTACTTAGAGCAAGAGAAAAGACAGTAACTTTGAAGAGGTGACCTTGCAGATCTGTACTTGTGATTGTCCCACTCTGTGCTGGTGCGGTCTCACCTCGAGTACTTTGTGCAGTCTTGGGTGCCACAATATAAGAAAGATATAACGCTATTACAGATCTTCCAAAGGTGGGCAACAAAGATGGTGAAGGGCCTTGAAGTTAAGCCATATGAGGCGCAGCTGAGGTCACTTGGTCTGTTCAGTGTGGAGAAGAAGAGGCAGAGGGGAGACTTCATTGCAATCTACAACTTCCTCATGAAAGGAAGAGGAGGGGCAGGCACTGATCTCTTCTCTGTAGTGACGGGTGATGGGACCTGAGTGAATGGCATTAAGCTATGTCAGGGGACATTAGGTTGGATATTAGGGAAACACTCTTAATTCACTCAGACAGTGACTGGGTACTGAAACAGGATCCCCAGGGAAGTGCTCACAGCACCAATCCTGCCAGAGCTCAAGAAGTGTTTGGACAATGCCCTCAGGCATATGTTATAACTCTTGGGTTAGTCCTGTGCAAGGCTAAGAGCTGGACTTCAATGATCACTGTAGGTTTCTTTCAAGTCAGGATATTCTGTGCTACCTGAGAGATTCACATATACATGCACCTATAAACAGCAAGCCTGCTGGAGTATGGATATCACTCTGTTGTGGTAGAAATGAATGCAATCTTTGCAGAATTATATCTCTACACACCATATAAAACTCTGTTTAGATTCCAGACACCTCTCAGGTCTAATTAGCACTAAACTTGCTGCAATCCAGATTTTGAGAAATTTGACATAGCTATAGTTCTCTTTAAAAAAAAAACCAAAAAAACCCAAACAAACAAACAAAAAAAAAAACACCAAAACAAAACACCACCACCAACAAAAAACACAAAACAAACCAAACCGAAACAATTCAAGCAGGCCTTAGTTCAAATATGGATTGAAAACAAATTTTGCCTCTCAAAACAAGAATCTACCAGAAGCGACCTGCTGAGCAGATATTAAGAAAAGCTAATGGACCAGGTGCAATCATTCAGCTCAGACTATAGACCAAATCAGAAAAAAAGCAAATAGGTAGGAAATGTTGATGCATATTAGCAGGAGCTGGATGTCTGCCCTGTGGAATCACAAGATTTTCCATCCACAAAGCTAATAACATTCAAACTTTGGACAATGGGATTAATTATAATGGCAATTAGTACACACTACCAAATATGAGGCCATAAATCTTTTGTTAAAACTTCATAGAATCACAAAATAGTTGAGGTTAGAGGAAACCTCTCTAGATCATCTGCTCCAACCCCTTGCTAAAGCAGGTAAATTACTTGGGTTTTTGTCTCATCCAAATGAGATAATTTACCACTGGAATAGCAATGGGAGACATAATTAGAACAGTGACAGTTTTCCAGTTGAGGTAATATGTTCATGATAAGAAAATATTTTCCTTAATCAAAGCAAAATTCCCAAGACAATTTTCAACTCATAAATTTGGGTTGAGTCAATTGGGGCATTTTCTTTTTGACAAATCAGAGGTTCTTTTGATTGTCTTAAAAAGGTTATTGCAGCTAACAAGAAAATAAAATGTCATTTCAAATATAACACAGTCTTTCAGTTTGAAACGGTTTAACTGCTTGTTTCTGTCAGTTCCACACCTTCAAAAATTAAAATAATGTTGACTCCAGAGAACAGTTAAAAGAGATATTTAATAGTGTCAGCTATTAAATGGTTTATATAATGGTTATATAATGGTTTCAAGTATTGTGTTTTGGGGGTAGGAATCAAAACATTCTTGCAGAATTTTAGCATCTATAAATGCTCCTTGCTCATCATAGTACAGTCCTGTGTCCACACCAGAGTACTGCCACTGCAACATGAATTGAGACAGATGAGTTGTTAGTAAAAAGAAAATTTGCAGGGCTAGCAGTGTAACCAAACACAGAAGTTTATGCATTATAATCCTCGATTGTCAAAAACAAATGGTATAATTAATAAATTCATATGTTGAAAAAGTCAGATCCTGTTACCTTAGGACAAATAGTTTGGCTTTGCTTCAAGACCACTGAGGAAAGCAGCATGCATCTTCCAGACTGAATGAAAAACATTTGCAACTGTCTCCAGAATGCAAAGTCTTCTCAGCATTTGCAAAGATGATGTTTTATATTTTGCACAAATATTTGTCTTTTATTTTTATATAGTGCTCATATTGACCTATCATCTTTGTCTGTACACAGCATGCTTGAGATGCACAGCTACTGACAGTAGCAACAAGTTGAAATAAAGTGTACTACACACAGACATGGCCAGAGTGCTGACCAAGTGGATTGCTTAATGAGTTCCTGGCAGTTCTCTATGAGTGTTTAATGAGGAAGAAGCCTACATCTGATTCACTGCAATTTGATATAAGCACATTAGAATATGCCAAAATTGGTCCTGAAAATAAGATGTAGGGCTATGTGTCACTTAGAGCACATCACCACTTCACATCTACCTTCAGTTTTAAACTGGCTCTTAGCTCAGCTTTACACATTTTCTTTGAAAAAGAAGTCCTAACTCTTATATTTCCATACTTTGAAACAGCATGTGCTTGTTCATGCTAAGAGAATTCTGGTTTTCTTTTCTGTTCTTTTTTATTTGTTAGTTTTTGTTCTATAAAGGCAGATTACTTTGTAGAAAGGATGTTTTAAAAGCTTACTTGTGTAGATCACAAATTTTGATAATTCTCTTGCTTCATCCAGATTTTCTAGATATTTGTTTCTCAGCGACCTTCCACATAGTGGAAGCTTTTGCTTGGTATGCAACTCCCTTTCATTTAGCCTTTTCTTCAGCAGCCTCTTTCTCTGATACCAAACTTCCTCTGTTTAGCCAAAGAGATGTAAAATATGTTGTTTCAATGTGACCTAATAAAGAATGAAGAATTACCTCAGATTTTGGTTATGGTCTCATATATGACAATACAGACTGGGGAGAAGCATTTAAACTCTCTTAGTAGACCAACCTCTGGCTAGTACAGATGTCCCACTGAACTGTTGCAATAAAATGTTCAAGAACTTCTGAGCAAAAATGATTGGTATTTCAGTTTGAGAAACTAAAGCTAAAGGAGGTGAGGGAGAGACAAAGACAACCCTGAGGACCAAACTACAGGACAGAAAGCAGTGCTAAAACTGACTGAGGTCAGGCAGTGTGACAATATGAAATTGTCTTATAAATCTGTATGTTCTTTGTTGCNAAAACAAAAAAAAAAACCCAATAGCATTGAAGCAGACTACCATAACGAATGATGTCTCCAGCATTGTTCTGATGAATAAAATTGTACCAGTAGTATGAATCATACCTCACATATGTTGTCAACAAAACATATGCTTTTGGAAACATTATATTTTGTTGGTGCAGGTCTAAACCTGAGATCACAATTTACTTGCATGAGGTTTTTTCCAACCTTTGCTACTCATGAAATGAGACAAGCATAAGGGAGAGAGGAACTTTATCATATAACAGTGACATTCTTAGAGCGAAATAAGGTTTCAAAACCAATCCTTATAGCATGCAAAACCTTTCTATTCCTTGAATATAAGGGAATACAGTACCAGTCAGCACATTACAAAAAGTCCTTACCAAAAAGGATGCAAATTTGCCTTAGAAGATCAGCTGATTTTGGCTTAAATACGTGTTTCTTTTTCTCACTTCTCTTTCTCTTGTAGGAGAGGAGTTCTGAGGGCACTTTTTGCATCTGAAATTCTTACCTTTGTGAATCAAAATAAACATGAAATAAAGAATACTGAGCCAATACAAGTTTACAAAATCAGCCATCATTCACTGTTTATGATTTTAGACAAGAGGTGTATGAATAAATACAAACAATACAATGTTTGACCTGATATTATACCTTTCTTTAAGCATCCTGTTTTTAAAATGTTACAGTACACAGCAATGCCAATACTGGGTCAGACTGCAAGATCTATCCTGCTTTATAGGTATAATAACAGGTCAAACGTAAATTTTTTCTCAATATACACTCACAGCTTTCAAAAATCAATGAACTTTCTGAGTTACATATTACATCTATGTTTAATATGGCTTCAGTAGGCAATCTTTCACACTTAGTTTTGAGGCTGGCAAACTCAGCACAGCACTGTGTTCTGTAACACTTCAAATTTTCTTAACATGCCATTGTTGGTGGTTGGAGCGGTGGAACAAGGCAGCAATGTCTGTAGCTGGGGCAGGGAAAGGGCTGATGGCCAGGGCTGTGAGGAGGCTCCTGAGTCCAGGGGAGGCCCCTGCTGAAACGTCTCAGGGACAGACAGTTGCAACACAGCCCTGAGCTCAGGCATCCCAACACCAAGTGAGACAGGAGGGGGACAACCCACTCGGGATTCTGACAGGACCAAAAGACAGCTGAATGTGTTTGGTTTCTACAAGAGGAAAATCCTTGCCTAAAAGCCTTTTTCAGGGGAAATCTGCAGTAATAATATGGATTACATTAGTCATTGACATCTAAGTAGTTGTGTAGTCACCTGTCTTGCTGCACCAAAACCTGACAACCCTGCCAGTGCAATATTTGCAACTAAAATTTGTACTATGAGGTGCTTTAATTTCACATTTTGTCTCTGTAAGTCAGAGCACTGGGAAGTAGGTCATAAAATAACAAAAGGAATAAGAATATATCATTCAGTCATTAGACTTCAGATCATGTTAGTTGTATGGCACCACTCATATGGAAAAGATGCTGTTGCACCAACACTTACCTTGAAGAAAGATCAAGAAAATAACATAAGCTGACTCTCCTTGGGTTGAACTTACGAGTTCGTAAGTGACAGTCATTGCATCATTTTCAGCATTTTCTAACTTCACACACGTATCTAATCAACACCATCTAATTTGAAAAAACAGCATCAAAACTTGCCCCAAAGTTGATTCCTGAACCTCTTTTCACTGACTTGCAAATGACTTGTTGGACAGGTACCTGCAGAACTGTGTAGTTGGAGCCTCCCACATCCCAGTTGCAACTCATTTCTGAACTGGCAGAGTCCCTTTCCATCTGAGAGTTTCTCTGATGCTTCATATTCACTGCCATAAAGATTTTCCTCAGATCCATACCCTAGTGTCAGTGCTGAATATCTCATATCACTATAATCACATGAAACAACCCTGTGCTAAATGTTCCTCTTGTGAAACCTGAACCTAGAGAAGAAAGTGCAAATGTCAGTGCCTTGCACAAAAAAGCTGCCCTCCAGAGAGTCCCCTACCTTCTTACTGTGTAAACTGAGACACTGTCAGCACTTACAGGCTGTTGAGACTACAAACATAATTAAGAAAAATTAATTCAGTTTTGCTATCATGTGTTATTATATTAGGTAGAAAATCTCATGTAGAACTGGGAAAGCCTCAGTGTTGCTCCTAGAAAATTGGAACCTCAATACACTCTTCAAATGGAACAAATATACAGGTATTTCAGAAAGCATCCTGTCCCTATTCTGCTTAATGCATTTGCCTTCAGATGTATTTACTATATTGTCAAAATTTCTATGAAAGCAGTAATCTCCTAATCTGTACTTCCGTGTCAAATTAGACCAAATTGTCTGGCCCTTCTAATGTATGTTAGTAAAGTGTTGAGTATGCCCTGATATATGAGAATATGTTTCACCTTTTTCCACATTCCTTTTTCTCTTTCCTCTTTATTTCCTTATTTTTATTTCCCTGTCATTCCTTTATAACACTAGCTATACAGTACTACAGAATGAAACAGGTTTCATTCACTGAGGCAAAGACAGTGATATGTGTCTCAAGTTTTGGATTTTTGAAGAAAGAATACGGAGTTTCTCTGAACTGTAAAGACAGTCAGGGCTTAGTTAATTTAACAATTTTTGCCACAATTAACCACAAAAATCATAGTTCTGTAAAACCTTCACACAAGTTTTTATGAAGACTACCAAAGGATTAAACTTGATTGAGGTATGTTATCATATTACATTATTTTTTGCTTTTTAAGTCCCTAGCTGTGAGCATAACTTGACAGATAAAATCTAATAAGTTTAATATACACTGCTAAATCAGTTTATCTTCAAATTATATCATGTCATTTCAGATCTTGGAAGATTTTAGGTATCTGTGATTCAATTTTTAAAGTTCCATCTTTTCAAAATACTTTAGGCAAAATCTTTATTTCTACTTGCTAGTGTGAAACTTCTTTTAGTTAGCTGTGTTGATCATGGCCGCTATGCAGGACAGAGATACTGTTAAAAGAACATGACAGAAGAAATGAAATTATTCTGCTTTTACTCAAAGATTAAAGTAACATTTTCACACAGTTCAAAAGTGGACTGGGGTCATGAATCTGCATTTTACATAGCTCCAAACATTCCATTAATGTGCCTGAGTTTTGATGGGAGAACCATGTATGCATGGACACAAAAAAATTACTTCTCCTGCTCTTCTATTCAGTTTTCACATCTGACATCCACACAGGAAGTTTCTGGGTTCTTTTAAGTTTTGGAACAGGAAGCCACTGCTGCATAGAACTCTATCCAGGAAAGATGTCTTAAAGGGATTTCATGTAGGCTTGATATAACAAAAAAACTGAGGAATCCCTGAAGAGAGATCAAGAGAAAAAGTGATCTAACCTAGATGATAGCATATAAACATCAGCTCTGCAAAAGTACTGTGAAGTTATTTGGATGGGGCAAGATGGCTTTTGGAAAGGCCACTCTGCAGGATAAAGCTGTTGTTAAAACACAAGATAATGAGACTTGCACTGGATTTTTCTTTGTTTTAAAATGAGGAAAGACTGTATGATGAGGAAAAGGCCATAGGAGACTGACAGAAAAGAACCAAAGAGAAGGAAATGGACATAATTGAGGTCAAAAATGAAAGGGATAAAACTAACAATGAGAAAAGTCAAGACACCAGAAGACATAAGATTCCAGGAAAGGGGAAAGTTAGGGAATGCCCAGTGCAAAATGTGTCAATACTCAGCAAATTAAAGAATAGCATAGGAAAGAAGGAGAAAAGAACAAGGAATGTCAAGGAAAGGTGTTGCTGCCATCATTTGTTCCCTTTCAGAAAGGTCTGCCTGTCCCATTTCACTCTCTCAAAGTAGCTGCTACTGTGACTATTCAGAAGTCCATTTGACAATTTCTTCAGTTAGCAATGTCTTCTGTGGTACCATGTTGCATATATGGCTGTGCTGTACTAAACCTGTAATATCACAGAAATATTTGAACTTCACATTTTCAGTTGCTTTCTTCCCATGCCCCCCCTCCCTTTTTTTCTGTAAAGCATGAACTTTGATTAGATCTACAAATGTATTATATATCCTTCCTTCTGCATCTTCTCACTAGCCCTGACTGCTCACAGCCTCTGGATTTGGTCTTCAAACACCATGTCATGCTTTGGAATTATTGGATATATATGTTGGAGAGACAAATGGCTGGGTTTTTCTAAAAATGAGTATTTTAGAATGACTGAATTCAATCTTTGCTCATAAACTACTGCACATCTCAGATGGGTAATGCATTTCCTGTAATTTATCACTAGGCTCTGTTGAAATGATAAGCAGTATTTGGAATATATGATTTTGTAATTCAGTCTAAGTCTTCTGTCTAAGGCACTAAATCCAGACACTGTGGTGCAAGAATTGAGCACCATAGCAACAGCTTTATGTACCTGCAATTTTTTATCATCTGCTCTCCTGGCACTTTCACAAAATCAACAACATCATTTTGGTGGTCACTTTGCCTGCTTCATGGCTTCATACTGGAAGATAAATCCCAGTGCTTGCTCTTTATTACTAGGTATTTTTTGCTAGCTGTGTTGATTTGGTCCTAATTGCTTATAAGTACTGTCAGACAAATTAAAGATTTCCATGTGTGTATTTCATGAAACCTTTTTACTAATTTTTATTAAGTCAGTAAATAACCAAATTAACATACTTAATTGGCCAAACAAGTTAAACAAAGAGTTAAGAACAGTGTCACAGTCAAACTGAAGGCCTGGTTAAAATAAAATCTATGCTGATGATGTACTACACACTGTGAAAGATTTTGGACAAGCCATCTATGCCTAAAGATTTACATTTAGGTAGAGATTTTATGTTTCTTATTTTCTTATCAAGACTTTCTGATTAGCAGAAATGTCCCAGAAAACTATGTTTCTGCTTTTCTTTTCTGCCTCATAAAAGAACTAGTTCAGACTAATCCTTTATTCCAAGATTATATTCATTCATGTTACAGGTCAAGTGTGGGACTAGTCTACAATGGAAAGTTGTGGGTCTCAGAACTACTGTCAAAGAAATGGAAGGACAATATATCACTTATATTTTTTTCATTAAGTCCAATAGGATTTCTTAAGTTTGGTATCAGCCTTTCTAATTTGACTTCTGCAGTATTTAAAGAATTCTAAAGTCCCTTATTTGATGTCAATGAGGATTGGCCTACCATGAACAATGGAAAATCTAGGCAGAATGCTGATTGCCCTTTCTTGCCATAATGTGGTTGTTTTTACACCGTGCTCTGGATTTTGAGGGTTGTTAGTCTGAAATAACATGATTTTGTGCAGTATTTGAGTTAAATCCCAGTGCTTTTTAAACCATGGAGGAATACAGAGCAAAAATGGCTCTGTGTAAAACTAGCTTAAATGTCTCTGCCCTCCATTCCATGTTTTTGGTTTTGGGGGACAGTGCAGGAACTTCCAGACTAACCGTTTGCAAGGTGAACTTGCCTTTGTCTGCATTTTTCAGCTTAAACTGAATGCTTCTTGACTTTGACTGTGCTTTCTCCTCACATAAACTACCACTGAAGCAATGCAGCAGTAATTTTATGCCTATGTTAATAAACAAGGCTATCAATAGAATGTTGGCACAATAACAGCTTTGACAGTAAAAAAAGTAAGTATGATAATCTGACTATTTCCAGTCTTTCATGTTTTTTGTCAAGATTTATGAAAATACAAGAAAGTACTGCGAGTTTCCAAATTAGGCTACTTTCATGTAAGCACTCTGGAAGTTTACAAATATTTGAATAGCAACCTCTATGAAGTCCAGTATGTTTTCACCTTCCTGAAACTCTCAAATGACGTTTGTCCAGTACAAGAAGCCAGTTAACAAATATAGTAACTGTGAGCAAAAAATACTGTCACTTTGTCACATAACGCCACACTAATATTTTAAACACCTCCATCAAACAGCAAAAATCAGCAGAAATCTGCAGAGTGCATTCAGAGTCCATCTTCCCAGTGCAGTTTGCCTTTTTTCATATAGATGCTCACACCCCTGTTACAGGTTTCGGAATAACACTCTCCCTTGTGCACAGAAGGAATGAAGAGATAATCATATATTAAACAGGATGGAGGAGAGTAATCTCCAGATTGTTATAAAGATCCATGTTCTAGTGCCACTATCTTAACTTAAAACCCTGAATAGAAGCAGACATGTAGTAAATAAATACTTCCAATGCTGAATATTTGTTTGTATGCTAAGAAAATTCTGTTTATTGTGACAATACTGTCAAGCAGGAGCAAGAATTTATTTTGGCATTTTGTTCCAGGTCCATCAGAATCAACAGGGTTTTATAAAATTCCTATAAAAAGGATCTCATTAAAAAAAAAAAAAATCTGTAGCAATAATTCAGGAAAAAAGCCCTGTAGTCATCTAATTTCTGTAAGGATAGCCAAATAAATATGAAGAAGTTGGTCTTTCCAAGGGACAAGAGCTAAATATTCTGCTGAATTCAACAGTTTTACTGTATAAAGGGAATGGTTAACTATATAAACAAACAATACTTGAAATAAGCAAGGAAGAAATTGTGGCTTTCTTGCCTCTGGCAGTGCACAGTACCATCTCTGGACACTGCAAGCTATCTATGCCAACTGTGATTTTTCTTCTTGGCTTATGAAGCTACTTCTGAAAAGCTGAATGTTTGTCTTTGGAAAACAATGGGCTGACACAAATAGCAAAGTTTATCAAAGTATTATGAAAATAATGCCAAGTTCTATCTGATGCTTTGAAAATTATTTTTCACTGTGGAGCTTTTAGAGTCATCTGCCTGTAACACAGGACCTTTATTTATAGAAGTAGAGCAATAGTATTACCATTTTTGTCTATTACTAATGGATGTACAGAAGCAGAGAGGGTTTGGCAACAAACAAGCTTGAGTTCATTCCTCATTTGTTTTATTTATTTTTGCAGTCTGCTTTAGATGGATTCTCTCTTGGGCTTCTTGCTTCTGCAAGCAGGGAATCAAGCAGTGGTGAGAAAGAATGCTTCAAAGGATCACAGTACCAGTTAGGCTTAAAACAGCTCCATTGTATCAGGCCAAAACAAACCCAGGGTTTAGGAAGTTAGTTTCTTGTGCTTTTACAATAAATGTTTTTTTTAATGTATGTGACGTTATTTTTCCTAATGTTACTGTATGATCAGACCAATGCAATTCTTTTCCTCCTGGAAAGCAGTATTCAACATTTTGCTCTTAATCCAGAAGTCAGATATGTATGTGTGTATACAACTACAGAATAATTGCCTTCATGTTCATATGATGTTATTCAAGTTTCCCCACAAAAAACTCCCAAACACAAAACCTTCCAGCTTTCACCTAACTGTATGGTGAGAGTCACAAGGTGTTGAAATTGGGAAATTCCACATTAACCCTTGATATAAAATGCAAAAGTTTAAGTAGGTGACAATGTATAGACCTTTTCCTGCGCCTCTTAATAGCAAATAAAAAACACTTTGGAAGAAATAATCTGCAAGAGATGAACTATGCAAGCATGTGAACATTCATGTGGTAAAGAAAAAATCCATTTTGTATGTTTACATGTATAATTACTGATCTGCTTTACAGTGAACTTTGTCTTCTACTTGTCTTTTTATTGCAGTAAAGAGGAGAAGCTACATCTAGTTGCTATCCAACATATGCGGTTCCTGGAATGCCTAACTTCTTTTGTAATTATGCTAAATGCTAAATCTAGAGGATGGAAATAAAAAGTCTAAGAAAATTATGGTCAAAATTCCCTAAGAAATTCTAATGAATATTCTGGATCAGAATTCACAAATAATATAGAAAATCATTTGGCATCCCAAGCCACAGATTATCAATAACACAGAACTTACAATCGAATTAAGGGAATAGAGAAAGCAGCCTATGGTGTACATTTCTCTCTTTAACACAAATTGTCCATATTGCCACCAGACCAGAGTTCACTGCTTTTGAAATAATAGGATGCAAAGTGTAGATAATGCAACAAATTAGGTTAAACACAGAATGACCACACATGTGAAGGCAAGCGTTTGAATATGCAACAGCAAATAGAATAAAATACTACCTCTGGTTGCAATTTAACATTTACTACTATAATATTAGAACCATATATCTATCATGTGTAACTGGGGCACAAAGCCAGGTCCATTTACAGAAAAAATAATACTAAAGTAATGACTATACTGGGACATGTTAAAAACATCTCCACATCTACTTCTCTAATTGTGTTTTAGGTTAAAACTATCTACATTCATTTGAAAGCATAATTATGTTATAATTAGATATTGATCATTACACATAATACTTTCATGCACAGGTGCCTAAATTTATTTTTCTTCCCCTTTGGTTAAAGTTTCACTCTAGTAAACCTTTAGAGTAAAATTCATCTTTATCTTCTTTATTCTTACTTTTCCTTAATGACCTGACATCTCAATGTAGGAGATTAGAAAGAAGACAGGAGGGAAAAGAAGTCATGAACATGAGTTTAAAACACCAAGCTATCAGTGAGTTTGCCATTTCAGCTTCCAAAATATTTTGGTGCCTTCTGAAAAAGCTTGCCATAGATATGGTACCTGACTGGATACAAATTTAGGCAGCTATTTGCTTGTGACTTCATGACACTGTTTTCATAAACATTGTCATGGGCTAAAAGAATTCAATGGGACAAAGCAGGTAAGAAGGAGAAAAAGCCTGAAAAATGCAGGCCTGAAGCTATACAAAAAAGATTGAGCATAGAGGAAGGAAATCACAGAAATCAGTAAGTCGAACAGTTCAGGGCGGAGAAAATTGTGCCACAGCTGTGAAAAAACTGATCAAATACATAAGACATCAAGAGAAAGTTTCTGATTGTCTAGTTGGTGGCCAACACTCATGCTGTTTGCTTTAAGTAAGTTGAAAGCTCAATTATTGTAATATATTCGTTTTAGCATCTCAGTATGACTCTTGCTATTTAATCTAAAAAGCTGACTTTGAATTAATGACAGTCTCATTAACATGTTACAATCAACTGGAAACACAGGAGATTTTGAGAAATAGTATGCTTACAATTTAACATAAGATTGTATAAAAGAAATATTAAATAACATGAGAAGAAATGTGAGGGCTAGCATCTGGTTTCATTCAGATGAGAAAATCTCTTATGATTTATGTAACAATAACGTTAGAAAACAACCTGATAGGTACATCGACATAAGAAACCACAGGCAATATCTGTTGGACAGTTAATATGTCACTATTATTTCACTGAATAATCACAGAAAAATAGAGATTATCTAGTCCATGTCAACTTACTTCAAATATCCCTACTTCAGTTTGTCCTGTAATGAGAATTCTGGTTTGGGAGTCTTTTCTTATTTAGAAGTGAATATGATGACTTTACAACCTATTAGTTGGTCATACAGTGTTGTAGAGCAAGTATTTGTTAGCTGCTTTACACATAGTACCTTAGCAGCCATTCCTAAACTCCTCTGAGCTACATCTGTAAAAAGCAGTGTGCCAGAAATCCAAATCTAGGCCATGGTCTAATAAAACTATCGTGCATATCTGATCCATCAATAATGCCTCATTCTGGGCTCTTTCACTCGACCCTTGGGTATCTGAATACTGCTTCAGAGCAATTGATTTATGTGCTTTTTCTTGACACTATATTACTTTTAAAACTGTTTCACAAATTGATTTAGCATCTCTTTTAAGCAGTTAAACTGAAGTTCTCTGAAGAGTTACAAAGCTTAAACTTTGTAATTTATTAGTAGAACTAACAAAAATGAACAGTTGCTGCTATACAAGAAAGACTTCTTACGTGCCTCATTGTCTTCTGTTTCACTTCTCTCCTGAGAATCAGGCATTGTTAAAATCAGACATTGACATTTCTCATTTTATGCTCCACTTCAGCATGATATAGTTAATGCTAGACTTTATGACCACAAACTTCAGTAGCCTTTTATTGCTGCTCTGTGTCTTCCTGACTTCAAAATTCTCCTGAGCTTTAATTAGGGTGTCTACATCCCTTAGGTTTTCAACCTCTTTTAAAAAGCAGCAGGTTTTCTCACCAAACACTGCCTCAGGATTTGTCTGACTATTTAACTGTTATTCACTTAGCTGAACTCTTAGATACAAAACATGCCATCAGAAGCACAATCTGCACTAAGGAGATGCAGCTACTCATCTTTTCACAATAGCAGTGAGGCTCGGAGTCTTGGAACCAGAATATCACAGCCGGGCTGGGTAATAAAAAACGCAGATCTGAAGGACCAAGACTGAATACTGAAAAGAACCTTTTCTTTCCAGTCATAGGACTAGTAAGTGGTTGAGCTATGTGAGGACAGAGGGAGCATAGTTCTTTAGATTTTTTTAAGGAAAAAGAGGAAAACATGAAAGTTACAAAGGAGAGTATTAACGACAACAATTCCCTAACACGTGAAATAATTTGTCATAAGCTGTTTGAAAGCAGTGGTAAAAGGAAAAGACTGATCTTATACCACAGAAATTTGAACACCAAACAAAACAGACTGGTGGCAGACTTGGCTTCAGACAGAATGAACACCCATACCAGGAAAAAAAAAAAAACAGAAAAATACCTGGCATGGAAGAACTGGACACCTGAAAGCATCACTGGAGTGAAACCCTCTAAAAGCGCATCAGAAAACTGTTCGGGTTCTGAGACAGAAGCACATCTGTACCTGTCAGTAGAAGTGTGAACAAAAAAGATTTTCAGATGATAGCCTGATTTCAAACAGCACCCTAGAAAAGCTCTAGAATTTGTAATAGCTGTAACAAATTTTCAGTAACTAAAGCTTAGAAAGCAAACCAGGAAACTGTATGGCAGAAATGAGTACAAATATTTGAGATAATACAATAAATGAAATGCAGGTAGGAAACTAGGAAGATGATGAGAGGGCTGGAGTACCTCTCCTATGAAGAGAGGCTGAGAGTGCTGGTGTTGTTCAGCCCGGAGAAGAGAAGGCTCCAGAGAGATCATATTGCAGTTTTCCAGTACCTAGAAGGAGCCTATAGGAAAGGTGGAGAGACTTTTTACAAGGGCATGTAGTGATAAGAAAAAGAGCAGATGTAGATTAGGTATTAAGAAGACATTCTTTACAGTGAGGATGAGGCACTGAACAGGTTACCCAAGGAATTTGTGTATGCCTCATGCTTACAAGTGTTCAAGGCCTGGCTGGAGGGGACTCTGAGCAACCTGGTCTAGTGGAAGGCGTTACCCCCACAAGGGGGGGTTGAAACTAGATAATCTATAAGCTCCCTTCCAACCCAATCCATTGTATGGCTCTATGACTTCTCAGATATAACAAAACAAAACAGAAAAAA